>PVJL010004052.1:0-140194 GCA_004026885.1 Lyroderma lyra
TTCCCAAAGGACAAACGATTCGTCGGGCTTTGGAGGCACCGCTCATCTTTCCCGCCTCTTCCTGGCGTGGGCCAGTCCTACTTATTCGTGGTTGCCAGGGGGCGGGGCCCACGCCGGAAGTGATCGGCGCCGGAGCCTACGTGCTACGCTGGAGCCGTTTTTGATGGTCTTTTGCGTCTCACATGGGTTCCCTGCGGAGGCTCACTCTCTTCTTACTGTTCTCAGAGTTTTTGTTTCTTCTGTCATGAGATACTTAAGGGGAAATGAAACCTTGCCAGAAAAGTCGACGCTCCCCTGCAAGCCTCCCACGCGTCCCTTCCTTCCGCTCCGAAAGTTAGCCTTCCTGATTTCTTCGAGCCCTGTGGACCGACCTATCACATTATGTAAATAAGTCGGAGCACACATTCCTTTGCGTCTGCATTTTGCTCGCTATCATTTGGGAAGTTCGTCCTTGTTCTTCCACGCACATAGTTTGTTTTCACTGCTTCAGAATAGTCCACTGTATGAAAATACCACAAGTGGTCTGTTCCGCTAACAGACTTTGGGATTGTTTCTAGTTTGGGGCTGTTATAGGTGCTGCATTAACACTCTTGTGCACGTGCCTTGCACACATTTCTGTTGGGTACATACCAGGAGTGTAATTGTTGGGACATGAGGATAGATACGTTCGAACTTGATAAATAACACCAACCTGTTGTCTTGACCAATTTACAATTCCACCACCTGTGTAGAAAAGTTTTCAGTTGATGTGCCATAATCTTGCCAACAGTTTAAAATTTTAGTCCTTATCACTGGTTTTAATTTTCCTGATTACTGTAGGGGTTGAGAGGTTGACAGCCCCCTGTGATAGGTTTATCAGCCATTTGGATATCCATTTTTGTGAAGTGCATGTTCAAGTCTCGTGTGTAAGTTTCTTTCTTTTTTTTAAGTGTGGGTGGTTCTCTGGCTGGGAATCGAACCCAGGCCGCAGCGTTAACAGCGCCAAAGCCTTAGCCACTACACCACCAGGGAACTCCTTGCCTAAGTTTCTTTTGGGATGTCTTACTGATACTTTGGAGAGAAGACCCTATTCTGGATACAAGCCCTTTGTCAAGTTATGTGTTGAAAATACCTTCTCCCACTCTGGTTGCCTTTTCATTTCCTTAAAGGGGGTCTTCTGAGGAACAGAGGTTTTTGTTTTTCAATATAGTCCCATCTATTGATCTTTTCAAATATTACTAATGCATTATATATGTTCTGGGCTCCTGGTCCTATTCCATTGGTCTGTTCCAATCTCAATCTTTAAACGCGTTGTTAAAACATGTCTTAGTTTTACTAAGTTTTGATCATGAATGGATTTGGAATCGAAAATAATTTGAATTAAGATAATCATGTACTTTATCCTTTGTTTTGCTAATGAAATAAACTACGTAGTTTGATTTTTTTGCATATAATCTTATCTTGCATTCCTTAAAGTAAACCTCGACACATGTCTTTTTTTTTTTTTTTTTTTTTTTTTTTTTTTTTTTTTTTTTTGCATTTTGGTATGTGGGCAGCTCCCCGGCTGGGAATCGAACCCAGGCCGCAGCGCTGATAGTGCTGACAGCACCAGCGCCGAAGGCTTAAGCCACTACACCATTACGGAACTCCCCATGTATGTCTTATTGCCCATTTAAAATACTGGCTCTCAGGAGTTCCCTGATGGTGTAGTGGCTTAAAGGGTTCGGCGCTGGTGCTGTCAGCGCTGTGGCCTGGGTTCGATTCCCAGCCGGGGAGCTGCCCACATACCAAAAAGCTAAAATAAAATAAAATACTGGCTCTGATTCAGTCACATTTTGTTTGGGATTTTTGCATCCATATTTACTAATGAGATTGGCCTGTAATTTCCTTTTCTGTAACATTCTTCGTAGGTTTTAATATTCGAGTAATATTGGCCCCCAAAAGCAAGTTAGCAAGTATCTCTCCTATTTCTGTTTTTCACAGAAGTTTGTAAGAGATTGGCATTATTTCTTCTTTAAATGTTTGGTGGAACTTACTGGTGAAGTCAAGTGGGCCTGGTATTCTTTGTAGAAGTTTTTGACTGTGAATTCTATTATAGTTATAGGACTGTTTAAATTATTCCTGAGTCAATTTTGATACACTATTTTCTAGGAATTTGTCCATTTCACCTTCAAATTTAGTTATTCCCATGAAATCGCTTGCAATATACCCATCTAATCTTTTTAATGTCTGCAAGATCTATAGTGATATCCCTCATCATTTCTGTATCATTTCTGATATTGCTTCTTTAAAAGGTAAAAAATTCCTTTTACCTTTTTTCTTGAATATTCTTACCAGAGTTGTTTATTATCTTAATAGTATTATCAGAAAACTAAAATTTTAAGTTCTTAGTATTTTCATAATCATTTCGTTGGAATCACTCTTATTTCCATTTTGATCTTTTCTCTGACTCATGGGTACGTCAGAAAAGTATGTAATTTCCAAATATTATACATGGGGATTTTCTATGTTTTTTTGTTGTCATTGATTTCTAGCTGTAGTTCCATTGGGATCAGAGAAGGTGGTTTGTATGATTTAAATTCCTTGAAATTTACTGACTTCTTTTATGGTCCAGCAATAGTTAATTTCTGAACAGGCTGTATGTGTGCTTAAAAAGAATGTGGCGTTTAATTTAAAAATATACTTTCATTAGGACAAGTTTGCTCGTCATGCTCATCAAATATTCCTACTGATTCTTCTGTCTCCATCAATTACTTTAGTATATTTACTCTTTCGCTGTGATTGTATCTCCTTGTACTTTTTCTTAGGCTACGTTATCAGGGCGTTACTACTTTACATTTGTCTTATTGTCCCAATGAATTGAATGTTTTACCATTGTAAAATACCTGCTTTTCTCTGGTCATGCTGTTTACCTTAACGTCTACTTGCTTTGACAGCAGTACAGAGGAACCAGCTTTCTTTCGGTTAGGGCCTGTAGCCTATCGTTTCTCACTTTTTACGTGCAGCTTTGTATGTGTGTCCTGGAGATGGCATCGCCCAGAAGCCAGCACCCAGATGGGAGGAGGCATGCAAGTACTCTATCTGGAACGCCTGGGAGGGGACACTGGGAGGGGACCAGAGGCGGCCATCGGAGCCATCAGACTACGATGAAGGTAGGACCCCTGCGAGAACAGAGGGCAGGAAGAAGTCTGCAGTTTTTTCTGAGACCCTGTTGAGATGTCACTTACATCCATTTTGAGTGTACAGGGACTTTGTAACTATGTGGAGTTGTGCAGTCATTACCACAATTCAGGTCTAAAACATTCCCCCAGCAAAGACCACACCTGTGTGGCTACAGTTATACCCTGTTCCTACACCTGACATGTGGCAGCTACTCATCTGCTTTTGTCTTCAGTGTGGTGTGTCTGGAGTCCCAGAGGGAGGGTTCTGAGGTCCCACGTTGCAGCGTGGATTAGTGTCCTGCTCCTTTTTGGTTATCCCATTTTCAAGATGGTGGGTGTTTGGGTTATTTACTTTTCAGCTATTATGAATAATGTTGCTATGAACAGTCTGTCTGATGCTGATTAAACACAAGTCTTCGCGTGGACACGTTTTCTCTTCTCTAGGGTAGACACCTCCTGGTGGAATTGCTGCGTCATGTGAAACTCTGCGTTTAACACTTTGAGGAACTGGCAGACTGTTTCCCAGTGGGAAACACTTCGGAAGTTTTACGTTTCCATTTTATGTCTGCACGAACTAGCAACATCTGAAGGTTCCTGTTCCTCCATATCCTCCCTAACAATTGTTATTGTCTCTGCAGTGGGTGTGAAGTGGGATGTGACTGCGGTTTTGATTTGCATTTTTCTTATCACTAGTGATGTGGAGCCTCTCTTCATTGTCTTCTCAGCCACTTATATGTCTTCTTTGGAAAAACGTCTATTCAAATTGTTTACACCTATTAATTAGTAATGGGAGCTGTTTATATATTGTAGGTGCAAGTCCTTTACTGGGCGTATGGTTGACAGATACTTTTCCCCAGTCTGTGGCTTTTTGTTTCTTTCTTTTTTTTTTTTTTTTTGGCTGTGGGGGCGGGTGGTTCCCTGGCTGGGAATCAAACCCAGGCTGTGGCGCTGAGAGCGCGAAGCCTAGCCACTACACGTCACCAGGGAACCCCACTGTTTTATTTTCTTAATGGTATCTTTTGAAGAGTAAGAGTTTTCAATTTTGATGAAGTCCAATCAAATTTTTGTTGTACGGATCGTATCTTTGGTGTCATACGTAAGACAGCTTTGCCTGATTCAAGGTTATGAAGATTTTCTCTTATGTTTTCTTTTAAATGCTTTATAGTTTACTTCTTACATTTAGGTCTTATGATCCATTTTGACCATTGGATGTAAGGCTCAAAATTCATCTTTTTGCAGGTACATATCCAATTAGCCAAGTAGTTTGTCGAAAATCAACTTATTCCCCATTAGAATCTTTGTTTGGGGGGGGGGGTTCCCTGGTGGTGTAGTGGCTAGGCTTCGGCTCTCACCGCCGTGGCCTGGGTTTGATCCCCACTCAGGGAACCAACCCCCACCCCACCCCCCCCAAAAAAATCTTTGTTGAAAATCAATTGACCATAAATGTAAGGCTTTATTTCTGGATTCTCAGTTTTGTTCCTTTGACCCAGTATCTGTCTTTATGCTAGGACCACACCCTCTTGACTTTGTTTTGAAAATAGGAAGGTATGCCCTCACAATTTGCTTTAAAAAGCCATTTTGGCTATTCCAGGTTCTATTCCATATACATTTTAGGGTCAGCTGTCAATTTTTGCAAAGAGCCAGCTGAAATTTTGGTATTGAATGCTTGGAATTTATAGATCAGTTTGGGGACAATTAACATCTTAACACTATTCTCTTCCCATCCATGAATGTGGACTGTTTTTCACTTGGGCAGCCCCATGGAAGATGCACTGGAGTGGTGGGGACACAGGAACCAATCAGCAGGTTATTACAGTAACTCCAACAAGAAATGATGGGGTGATGAAGGCAGGGGAGAGTGAGGTCAGAGAGGAGGGAGGGAGTCTGAGCTACTGAAAATGTAATAGAAGACTGGACTGTCCATACTGGGAGGGATATAGATCAGGGTTCAGAGAAGCGGAACCACATTAGAGGGGGCGGTAAATGGATTTGGGCTTTCCAGTTGCGGGAGCTGGTCAGGCAGCCTCTGAGGCTGGTATCCTTCGGTCTGCGGCTGGAACATCAGTCCAGCTCACCGCACTAGGGATGGTGTCAGGTGAGGAAGTCAGATCTTTCATAGGGAATCCCTGAGCAGGTTTAGGGGCAGGGGAAGCTGGCTGTCATGAAAACGGCTGCTATACATTCACAGACTATCTGCCTCATAGTAGGTTTTCAAGTCAAGCATTATCAAGTCCAAGTTATCAATGATAGCTGCCTACTGTGTGCAAGGTACTTTACATGTATTATGTGATTGCATTCTAACAAACCCCACCACAACTGGGCATTATTATTACTATGAGATTAAGGTAAAATTAGAGAAGGAAATAGGCTAAGAGACCTAAGACAGCTAATAAGTGGCAGATTTGAGACTCAAACTTTCTGACTAACACCTGGGTATAGTGAGAGAAGTAGACTCTACTAAAACAGATTAGAGTCGCTATTTTCTCAAATCTCCCAAAGGCGGTACCCAGCCAACACTACTCTACACGCACCGAAGACACGTTCATCGTCACACGCAGCGTGTGCGGCCCGGCTCAGTGCATCCTTCTCAGGAACGCGCAGAAAGGGGCTGTGCCGCTTGCAGGAAGGTTCTTGGGCTGCCAGCAAAGGTGCGAATAAATGGGAAGTGAACACGCAGTGCCCGAGTCAGAGCAGTTAAGCTGGGAGTCTCAATCTCCTGAGCAGAATACAGTCTGGAAGATAGTACTGCTGGAAATTTCTGGAGAATTTAGTCTCTTCAGACACCCAACAAGCAGAAAGCCAGAGAAATTCAATTTGGCCAATATGAAGACGACTCTTTCCATCTCATAAGTCTGACACAACATTTTAAGAAAGATATACTTAATTTAATTTTTAAGGCAGAGAACCAGGAGTAATTAAAATGTGAAAACCACACAGGAACACGAGGACATCCTGTCATTACAGTCCCTTTGCTGTCACAGGAACCCGTTCGGCGCAGGGGGGCGCTGACCGCCATCCTGACCAGGCCCGTGAGCTCCGTGCACGGTGGGACTGGCCCATGCACCCGGGTCTATTCAAGGCCGTGTCCACTGTCTTCTGCGTGTGTGTCCATGGGCTCAGAGGTAGGCACAGAGCCGCTCCAGCTGCCCAGGGTTCGAATTACTTAGGAACAGCAGCTCCTTCTGCCCTTCTTCCGTGCGAGCTGAAGTGGAGGCAGACACAGACCATGGAGGTTTCCTCCCCTGGCGCTCGCGCCCCCAGGGACTCTGCAGTCAGGCTCCATTACCCAGACCACACTCTGAGGTGACCAGCACTCCCAAGGCCCTCGCTTCTACACCCGTGGCCCTAAGAAACTGCTCTATTTCCTAAGCATTGATTCCTCCAGTCCAGCATCTCTCTCTGGACTTGAGGGCGTCCACCAGGCTGTGGCTGCACACCCTTCCCTCTCATCCTTCCATAACCTACTCTAGTTACAGCGGATTCTCTGCTGTCTTTCTTGTCCTCTGCATCCCCCTGCCCACCCGACCTGGCTGGGCTGGGCAGGGGTCAAAATGAACACTGGGAACACCTAGGACAGGTGTAGCAAGGGTCTTCTTGGAGCTGGGGTGGTCTCTCATACACTATCGATTACTCTGGGGGTATCCTAGCATTTGAGTCTCTCAATTGAAGTCTGCTGAATGATGAATAAATGCAACAGCAACAAAAATGATAAACCCCCCAAACTAGGTGACTGGGTGTGCTGTGGCCTCTGCTGGTGCGAGCATCTGATTCTGGACCATGGCTGACAATTTAGGGAGAGACAAAATGTCTTTTCTAAGTTCAACCTTACCCACCCCACCCCACCCCCCTTTTGTACCACTGAATCAGCCAGAAAGAAGTCAAGATACAGGGAAGGAGAGCCCGAGGCTGTGACTCAGTGGGGCTCTTCCTGAGGGTACAGAGCCTGACGGGACAGAAGCTTACGGCTGACCTTTCTCATGCTGAAGCCAGCTGTTCTCCAAGTAATACTGCATGCAGCTCTCAAACTCCTTTGGGGTATAGTTGGAAACCAGGATAGGAATAAAAGGGTCCAGGGCATCAAATCCTTCCTGGAGGGGAGAAAGGATAAAGATAGTCATCCTCAGGTGACCAATCAGCAGAGATCAAACTTATTTAAGCACTTTGAGGGCACATGCTTTGCTTCTGCTCTGTTCTTCATGCAGGCCGCCTGACCTACTCGGGGCGCCACGTGCAGTGCAGGCCACTGTGTTCAAAAAGAGATGACGCCACTCTTTGTGCATATACACAAGCACACGTGAATATGTATGTACTTTAATTTTTTACATTTCTGATTTCAGTAGTCAGCAACAGTTGTGGTAGTTCACATATTCAAAACAAAATAAAACTAACAGACATGTGGAAAAGACTAAATGGAACATAAATGGAAACAAATGAATCAAACCGTGCAGTCACCCTCTGCTGTCCACCAGAAATGCGTTTTGGGGTCCCGTGGATGCCTGAGACCTCGGACAGCGCTGAGCCCTGCGTGTCCTGTGTTTTCTCCTTAACTCCTTTGCGCTTAAAGGAAGCACGCTACAGCTTCTCTGACACATCTGAGTTGCCAGTGCTTTGGGGTTGGTATTAAGTAAAACAAGGGTGACTTGAACATAAGCACTGCGATACTGCTACAGTTGACCTGATAACCAAGATGGCTATGTGACTAGACATACAGAGGCATCATGTCTCAGGGTACTGTCACGTAATTCAGAAAAAAAAAGATGGGGAGAGAGTGGAAGAATAAAGCAAATACGGTAAAGTGTCAGCACTTTAGGAATTTGGATGAAACCATATGGAATATGAGTTTTCTCCAAGTCTGAAGTTATGTCAGAAAGAAAAACAGACATGTCTTTAGACAGAATGACTGCGGTGAAACACGCTCTCCAGTGACTGACCTTTCCCAGCAGCTCCTGGGGCAGGTAGGCTTTCCGGGGCTTAAAGAGAGAGCCAGTCTGGCTCAGTGTCAACACAATGGCACCCCCGTTCTGAAAGGAGAAAAAGCCAAGTTAGGGAAAGCTGAAAAAGACAGAAAATGCACAGTAGTTGTCAGCAGATTTTTTTTTTTTTTTTTTTTGCCACACGGTGGGGTTGGTGTGGTCTAGCACAGATGGATGGCAACTAAGCTAGTTATTAGTCTAGCTTAGCTCTGGCAGTAAATTGCTACATGATCTTAACAAGACCTTTTCCAAAGCTGGTTAAGAAGATATAACAATGCTTTGAACAACTGCAAGCAAAGTAATTACACCAATATTTAAACAACATGGTTTTGAATAAGCATACTCCAGTCATGTGGGAAGATTAGAAACAAATACATAGATTTTAAACTTGGGACAGTTGTGGGAATTAAGTAAAATATAAGAACTTTCTGTCCATAAAATGAGAGACTAGAAAGTAATAGCAATGGCATAGTCTGATCTCTAAAATGGAAAGCAAGCATCTTTCTTCCTGAGATGTATTAGGCATGACATGTACTCACCCAGTCATTCTGCACCATTTTCCTCAGGTTGTAGATAAGTGCCAGCTCCTCTGGGGCAATCTGCATGTGGTCGGTGTGAGGGGGCAAGGTGGGGGGGCAGAAGGAGGACACCATTACTTGCTTTGCTGGAAGCTCCTACAACAACTGAACTGGCAGCAGCTGAAAAGTCCTCAACTACTATGTGACCTCAGTACCCAAAGGTGTGACTTGAGATAAGCTCACAGCTGCTGGCCCTAAAGCTGGCAGCTTCTGGAGATTAAGAACAGTCCCCAAGGGAGAAAACACCACTTCCTTGATGCTTCCAATCTTCTCTGCTTAGCCCAGCACTTCACTTTGAAGACAACAGAAGGAAAAAATTGACCAGGGAAGAAAACGCTTCTGCATCGTGCTCTTTTCAAACTACTCTCCCTTAGTTTCCAATGCACAGCGGAGCTTGGCATCACCTCCTTCTGATGCTATTTTCACTGTACGTCTTAATTCAGATACTCCGAGGGCAAGAAGACACGTCATGTCTGCTGTGTCCCAGCTACGTATGCGCTAGCACCAGAAATCAGAGAACCCCGAAGAGAAACTCAGTTTTCCTACCAGGCTTTTATCTTCTCTTTTCAGCGTGGTCCTTCCCCAGAGAGCATTGACTCCGTCCACCGCCACAAGGAGGTGAAAAATACCCAGAGAACTCTGCCTCTTTAGCTCTTTGAGCACGATCCCAACTGCGTCCGTGGCGTTCCTCACGCGTGTGATGCCCTGTGGGGGACAGAACGGTGGCTTGTAGTCCTGTGACAGGCCTGCTCTGTGTGTGGCCCAGCGCAGTATCTTTATGTTAATACCTGTTCAACTACTGCTCCCAGAGGACTGCCTTTCTCAGTGCTTTCTCGCTTATTCCAGATGTACTTCTCTTGAATTTTTATCTAAAAACAAAAAAAATCAAAACCAAAAATGGCTACTCAGCCGAAGGGTGAGCTATCTCCCCTGGCTGAGAAGGTAAGAGTTAAAGTTGTTAGGAACAGTTTTAATCTAATTTTCAAGCCCCAAGAGATCTCAGTATGGAAATGAGTGCTATCTAACCCATTTCTGCCTGGAGCTTAAAAAATATCTATAT
The DNA here is from genome assembly GCA_004026885.1 of Lyroderma lyra. NCBI lineage: Eukaryota > Metazoa > Chordata > Mammalia > Chiroptera > Megadermatidae > Lyroderma > Lyroderma lyra. Next base: position 9,752 of record PVJL010004052.1, read on the forward strand.
ATAGATATATATAGATAGATAGTATTCTGATGAAAAAGATCCAGGATGAGGTCTTGCACTTGCATTTTTAACAAGCTCTTGGGTGATTCTGATTTATATCTAGAGTTGCAAACCCCTGGCCTAGAGATCATATTCAGGAATCACTAGAGTAATTTTACCAATACATTTCTGGTTCCAAAAATGATCTCATCTGGAGAAAGTGATGTCTTAATAGTCGAAAATGTGCTTTAGAGGCTCTTGAGGCCGTGACCTTGGGAAAGGCACTGAAATCAGTCTTGGCGTCATCTGCTGCCCACAAGATGGGAACAGTTGACTGCTACCTCTGTTTCACATGGGGTTCAGGTTGTGAGCTCACTGTGAGTAAAACATGACAGAAATACAAAATGATATAGTTGCCTCAACTATGGTGTTAGTTCTCTAGAGTCCAGTGGTCCTCAGGGTGCAGAACAGACAAAATCCCATTAAAGAGTGCCCAGCGCCAAACCCCTGGGGGCCTAGTCACCTGACTCAGGAAGCGCTCGTTTGCAGTTCTGAAGTGCTTCAGCCAGGTCGAGGCCTCCAGGGGCTGGTCGAAGCGCTGTCTGTTATAGGTGGACTGCAGAAGGTCCCGGCAGTTTTTCACCCAACGGTGAGCTGAAAACAGGCACAAGGACACAAACTATGCAGGAACTGACTGTATTCAAGGCAGCACGCTCTGTGCCTCCTTACGTCACAAGGATGATGGTGGTCTCTCATGAGATCTCTTAAAGCCTTCTTGTTTCAGAGGCTTCCTGTTTGGTCTGGTCTGTCTACATAGTACTACCATCAGTGTACAAGGTCACCTCAGTTTTCTGGCAGTTTGTGAAGACAGAAAACGTGGATGCACATAACAAGGAGAAATGTACAGAAGGGTGAGAGTTTACATGGTTAAGACCCCCGCTGACAAGACAGCTGACAGCCAGCACGTGTCAAAGGCTCGTATGAGGACTCCGGAGTGTTGACTGACGGCAGTAAAGCCTGTGATGACCTCTCAGCGGGGAGTTTATGCGCTCAAATGTCACAGTGAGGAGTGCTGGACCCAAATACTTTATTACCAAACGGTTTCAGGAGGGTTTTGGCTGAATTTTTCCCTGCGTTTTTTTCACCTTGCAAACTGCTTATCACGAATGTGAAGAGATTATGAGGAACTAACTCAGACCACTGCATGTGGAGTGAAGGCCTTGGCCATCAGAAACCCTGTCAGACGTTAAAGCCACACCCACCGCGGTGACAGGCGAGCGAATCCCGACACAGTGCAGACAGAAGGGGCTTACCATCTGGAACATGCAGTATCAGCCAGTCCTGTTTTGCACAGAAATGAATACTATGGCAAAGACTAAGGGTTTTTCCTGTCCCCTTCTCCCCATCTAAAGCACCTGTTAAAGAAAACTGCTGTCAACAAGGAGTCCCCTTGCATCTCTTCTTTCCCCCCATTTGAGGGAGGAAAGCACTGAGTCAGGCCAGGCAGGCAGGCAGAAAAGGATACAGAGAAGGTATCGTACAGCTGGGTGAGCAAAGTTGGTGTTTCTCAAGTAATGCAGAAGCTCCAGGGCTGGTTTCCTGACCATCAGGCAGGCTTCATTGAATGTCTTCACCTAGTGACACAGGGCAGGAGACAGGAGCGTGCACTGAGCCGAATGGAGCACAGAGCACCAGGCTGTACAGTTTTCATTTTGCAGTTAGGAGGGGCTGGGTTGGTAATTTGAAAATATATCCATAAATTTAGCTAAAAACTGAAATACTCCTTCACACCAAGTAACATAAGAGTCAGCTTTTGATTATTTCTGTTAATGAAGGACAACTACTACATTACTTGACTGAAATCTATAAATAATAGACATATCTCACAACCTGTATATATCCCACTTAGCGGTGGTATAAATATCAAAGCATGCAAAGTGCTTAATGAAGTATTATACATGACCCATGTTAAGCACTGAATAAATGTTAATCCCCTTACATTTATTTCTAGCTGATTCTTATTACTATGACCACCGTCATGGCAGCTCAGGAGCAGATGTGACTAGCTGTCCCGCAGCTATGAGGCCATACCTGACACGACCATTCCCATAAGTGACGACACACTGGAGAACTGACACATAAATTTGATTCTCTTTTTGCCACCAGTAATATTTTGGTGGAAAAATTTGCGAAGCACTGATGTGTCTTACAGTGATTTGCAAATAAAGCATTTAATAATGTCTATTGGTAAGAAAAATATCTAACACATACTATTTGCAAGTATATTCGATAAGGATTAAAATGGTGTTGGTATTTTTTAAAGAAATCCTAACCAAATGATTGGATTGGAGAAGGACTTGACATTAAGTGCAAACTTAATGAAAAGTAGAACCTTCCAAAACCTGATACAGGTATTAACAGAAAAATGCCCAATGAGGCACGATGACAGTACCGAAACACAGACACGGCTGAGGGTGTCGGCATTCACGAAAATGGGGGTTATGGGAAGACTGTGTAAGTACGTTTCTACAAAGCACGGCTGGTCGGGCCATCCTGAGAGCAACCTGAAAGGGTTAAAGTCAGGCCCGCACAGCCCCGGAGCGGGATGCTGTACTAGGCATGTCCCGGGACAGTTTGTAGTGACCTTCAAGATGACTCCTCCCAGTTGTGTCCTATTTCCAGACTTAACAAAAGCATAGGTGAGAAGCTGTCTAGGTCTGGCATCGGCTCCTCTGTTGGCACACACACACCTCACTTCTGGGAAGCACGCACACTGAAGAGATGAGGCCCACTGGCTCCTAAGCTGGAAACACCACACGCACGGCCAAGTCTGATACTTTGTTAAGGATGAGTAATTTCTGAGGCTGAAAATAACTCAGCAGGATTTAGCCAAAAGAAGCAGTTATACCAATGAACTAGGACCACAGTTCATCATGATTCTTTTAATGGCTAGAGAGCCACCCAAGCAATTCTTTGGGTTGGAGAATGACCACAAAACTACATTTTCTAAAAAATCTATGAGACTGAAAAGAAGAGTGATGCCTCTCATCCAAGTATCATTTCTACCTGGCTCAGGAATACGTTAGCATTTTGTTTCTCTACAGCATAATTAACTATTTTCATGATACTTTTCTAAGGAAAATGTTAAATTCATTTTTAACAACTACTTACTTGAATGCCAACGTTTTTGGAAATCTGTTCGGTAACACAAGGAAAATAGCAGGAAGCTATTTATTTATTTAAGAATATCTTGCCTGGCTCCAGAAAGGATTTTAAGCAGTTAAATGCTGATAAACACTGGCTTAAGGTAATTATAGTTAATAGCACTGTGCACAAAAGATAATCAATAGCTGAACCTTTCAGATTCAAATTTCATCTTTTCGTTTCCTACGCGTTTAGCCTGTCCCCTGCCACCAGAGCTCGTGCCTGGGTCCCCCACCCCTCCGTCAGGCACCTGCTTTACGAAGCGAGGAGGCAGGCCCTGCGGGAACACGGCCTTCACGTCCTGGAGAGGTATGCTGTAGTGCTGGCCCTCGTGCTGTTCCTCATGCTTGGCCTAGGAAATGAAGGTGCCACAGGTGTGATGGGGCCACAGACAGAGCGACAAAGATAGACCCTAGTGAGGAAACAGTCATTGCTCAGAGCTGGAAACAACAGCTTTCGTTTCTCATTGTGGTTTCACATAAAGTGCTGGCTGTTGTCCTCAGTCCAGTGTGAAGCTGGTGCCGGCCTGAATGATGGAGCCTGTTGCCCAGCAACGTAAACCCTAGACATGGAGGTAGCAGGGACAGTTCTTGCCATCTGGATTCTTCCTTCTCTGCCGAGTAGAGCGATGCCCCAGTCACGTGACAACATCATCTGCATGCTGCTGTTTCCATAGCAACGCCAGTGGAACTGGCAGATAAAGGGACTACAATTACCGGGAAAGCTGAAAGACAGTTCGAGGCCTGCATTCACTAATTCTGTTTCCTTCTGTGCGTGTGCGAGCAGGTGAACACTAGAGACAGCATGCCCCGCCGAGACGGTATTTGGGGAAATGAGTTATTTCTTCCCTCCCACATGCACAGTACTGTAGGTTAGGACGGGAAGACTCAGAGGGTAGGAACAGGGACACAAAGGGAGCAAAAAGCTTGTTGGTTTCCCTCACACTGAAGCACAGACTTCACAACTAATTTCATTTAAGAGAGGTGGCAATGATGCTGGGGCAGGAGGGGACAAGATCATATCCGGCCTGGTGCCGCCAGGGCAGGAAGCAGCACGGGCTCCTGCTGCAATCCTCGCCCCCGCAGACGAATCTCACTTACGTGCTGCTCCTCAACAAACCAAGTTAGTGCCCTCTCCAGAACTGGGCATCCACTTAGAGAGGCAGCAAATAGCCCCAGACCAGTTATTAGGAAAACTGGTTGTCCGACTGCCCGGCTGTGCTCTTGGGCAAGTTAGGGGGATTTCTTTAGGACTCTGTACCAGGGTTTGTTTGTACACTGGCTGACTGCCTGTTTTGGTAAACAGGGTTTTACTGGAACACAGTTACGCCCATTTGTTTATGACCCACGTTGGCTCATAAACTTAAAATGTTACTAGCTGGTCCTTTAAGGAAAAGTTTGCCAATCCATCCTACAGTAAGATCAGGAATAGCTGCTAAAGAACTGACGTAGTAAGTACTGACTCTGTGCCTACCCTGTCCGACAAAATCCTCTCGGGAGGTGAGTTCGCTGGTGGGATTAAAGCAGAACCAATGTGGACTGCCCTGCCGCGGTGTCAGAGATGGGGAAGATCTGGGTTTCAGCATGCTATCTTGGGTGCATGGTTTGACTACATGTAAATCTGCTTAACTTCTCTGGGTTTCAGTTTTCCTGACATGTAAAATCACAGCAGCACTAATCCTAAGCCCTGGGAAAAACCCACTGTGTGTCAGCGACTCACCGGGTCATCCTCGCTGGTGCGGGAGATGGCTCGGAGCCTCTCTGCTGGAACTGGGCTGTCCTGGTGAGCAGCAAGGCCGTGGGACGCCCGGGTCCCTGTGTGCAAAACACGTCCAGGGTCCAGCTGTAAAAGAAACCATCTCAGTGTTTTGGAATTATAAGGCTTTTTATGCTTACTGCAACACTGAAGTTTTAAGCCATGTCTGCAACAGGGAATAATATCACTAACATACATTTTAGTTTTATGTAAAATGGATCCTTGTGATTATTTACAATTCTCTAAGTCCAGTCACATTATTCATACTGTGAATCTGTTTCAGCTTGTGTTGCTATGCCAGGGCTCTTGTCTCATATGGAAGTAAACAATTCCGTTAGAAATCGCTCAGGAGCACAGCACAGCCATTAACGACCTGAAGCAGGACGGTGCTTCTCATGCGCTTGCCCACAGTGAGGCACGGTGGCCAGTACCATACAATTCTCCCAGTTAGCCCGCTATTAGGGGATTAGTGCAGTGCTCCCACGACGGGTACAACTCCACTCCCCTTAACAGCTTTCTTGCTAGCTGTACTCTGGAATAAAGAATCTACTGGCAAAAGAATGAGGGGGTGTGTAAAGCGTCCAGCTAAGTAAAAACGAACTGTTTTCTGGGCAACGCGGAGACCTGCTCATGGAAACCTCTGAACTAGGGAGGGGTGGGGGTGGGAGGGGGAGAGGACGATTCGGGAGACAGATCTGACAAAGTGCTTCCAGGAGAACCTCAGACTGAGCTCGCAGGTAACAGGCCTCATGCAGTTACAGGAGAAAGATGAGGGTGTGAAGTGAGCAGAGGGCTGGGAGAGAGCTGTGGGGAGGGAGCTGCTTGGTAAATCAACAGGTAACGGAAAAGCTGCTGGTACTTACGTTTAGTCTCAATAAGCAACTTCGTCAGTACAGAAATTATACATTGTTTTTGGATGACCCCTCATAGCACTTATGACCATTTAATAAGAAGTCCTTGAATTCCAATAATAACTTTCTAACTGGTAGCTTTACCTCTAAATCTCTGACTCTCCAGCTTTCACAGTCCAAAAGACTTGTCCTCCCAAATAACAGGTTTAACCTTCATTTAATGAAAAAGCTTGAATGGTTTCCGAGGGATATCAAAACAAGCCCCAAAGCCCTTAGCATAGAAGTCAAGGCTGTGACTTCAGCCACCTCTCCAGCCTCATCCCCGTCCGAACTCTGTATTCCAGCCACAGGACCGTGCTAAAGCACGTCATTCGGTCCTATGTGTCTATACTCGTTCTACTTCAGCTTCTCTCTCTCCCCACCTAAGTCTCACTATCCTTTCAGGCTCATCTCAAATGCACATCCTCTGTGAGGATTTGGCAGACAGCTCCAGTCAAAAGTAACTGACTTTCCCTCGCTGCCTACAGCATGTTCTTTGTCCTGCATGGAGTTTGTACTTGGCCTTGATCTGTAGTCATAGCTGTCGTTAACCCATTTAATGCTAGGCAATATAGAGTTTTACACACATTATTTTTCAGTCAAGAATTCTGGAAGACAAGAAGAATATTGTCCTGTTTTATGATGCGGGAAACCAAGGTTCAGGGAAATTAAGTAATTTTGCCTAGGTCACAGTTGGTAGGTGGTGAAGCCACAATTCAAATCCAATTTTGTCTGACTCTAAAACCTCCATTCTTTCAATTATGTCATATCTTATACACACGTGTCTTCCTCTCCAGACCATGCACACGTGGAAGAGAAGGGAAGAGGCTTCATTCATCTTTCGATTTCCCTCTCTGAGTACCTAACACACCACAGCTTCTTCGTATTTGTGCCCTCGAGTGAAGACTCTTTCCTTAGAGACACGTAATGGGGAGTATGTGAAGCACCCCACTCAGTGAAAGTACACACGCTAAACCAGAACTTGCAGGTTTGATCTAAAGTAACGGAGTAAAGTAATAGAGCTGCTCCAACTCTGTCTGAGAATGGCAGACATCAAAGTTCATCAAATGTCCAACTTTTCTACCTTTCTCAGCCTCCCTTGTGGATAGACAGACTGGGGTTGTTTGATTAGGTCTGCTTAATCAGCTCTAAATGGAAATAACCTGTGTCTTTTTCCAGTTCGAGCCAGCTAAGCGTGGAGAGAAATTCTCTCTTCTTCCCCTGCTGTGGCAATCTTAAACTCTATATGCTCATGTAGCCCCCCAAGTTAAACTTCCATCCCTATGTGTATCCACTCCCACATGTGCCTGCAAGCCACTCTGGAAATATAGCAACAGCAAAAACAAAACAAAACAAAACATGGAGATTCATAAATGGTGCCATTTGCCAGTGAGAATGCAGGACCGTCCCCTCCGCATGGCAATCTGACGGCACACCCTGGTATGGATACAGCTCAGTTTTCTAGTTTGAGTGGAGGGAAAGGAAGTACCCTCTCTAGAGTGTAATAGCAGTCAAGTGGGAAATTAAAGACATCCAGGGCCACAAGGTGGTGCTACTTCTACAAGAATCTTAAGACTTTTTAGTTAACTGCTTTTTGCAGCAAATTAAGAGCTAGCAAATGGATTCCTTACTTCTCACAGCATTACGTACTGCATCCCCCAGCTAGTCTCGGTTCCAGGAAAACCACCACATGTACGCATGCCTGTGCAGTTCCTCAAAGAATGGCGTTCAGGAGCCAACCAAGACAGTCACTCCTAAACCACTGGACAAAAACACACGGTTCTCTGCAGTCTGGACTCAGGTCTGTCTTGTCTGCTACTGAAGAATAAATTTTAGCCCTTCAATGTGATCACTTGGGACCGAGCCCATCCCTCCGTTGACCGTTGCTTTTGTTATTTTATGTATGTAGGCTTATCTTGAACCCCTGGGAAAAGATGAAGCGATGGCAGGAAGCACTGCTTTTCTGGGAAATCTAATCTGCAATTACATGTCAGATGGAGGTCAGCAAGCCCTCGGCTCAGCTCTCCCCTGAGGACTCCACTCTGGGAGGACCTCCTCCAGGTCAGGTCCTCAGCCGGGTGCGGTAATAGCACTGCACTGTGACAATCGTTTATTCACGATTCTCCAACTGGACTTTGAGGTCCTGGTGAACGTGAACAGTAAAATGCAGTACAGCACAGAGGTTAAGGCCGCAGACTCTGAAGTCAGACCCGGTACCTAGTCTGGGCTTTGCAACTTCACAGCCTTAGGGAAGTGACTTGGACTTTCTCATCCTCAATTTCTGCACCTGTGAAACAAGGTATCTGCTTCATGGGTTCGTCACGAGAATTTAAGAAAGAAAGCACTTAGCCCAGTGCCTGGCATATAATGAATGAATACCTGACAAATAGTAATCATTAGTAAATGAGTCACCTTAAAATCCTGAGTACCAGCCATATGGAAGGTACTAAAAAACCATGTGCTAAATAAATGAAAGAATGAAGCAACAGAATGGTCTTTTTCAAGTATGATTTTATTATTTTATGCAACTATCAGATTTTTAAGTTCTAAATTGGCAACATACTGTTATTTTAAATACGTCATTAAAGCATGGTAATTATTAATCCAGTTAGAGAATACTGATAAAAGTTAATAAAGATAACTGCAATCAAGCTCTTTATCTGTTTTGGAAAAAATGTCAATCCTCCTATGATATGCTGAATTCTCAAGCACAATTATCTACTGAGACCTGTTACTTGCAGGTATTTAGGGCAGCTGGGAGTGAAGTCCATGGGCAGAGAACCGGAATTGCAACTGTCCTTTTGAGTGTAAAATTGTAAATTAAAGCACTGGTCAGGTGAAGTTTAGATCATTTGATTCTGGGTATACTAAATCCAAATAAAACAAGAAATCCATCTAAAGCCAGTCTGTACAAAGCATTTAGGTCAGTTAGGACTCACCTTAGGGACCCTGGAGATAAGCCTTGTCACTCCTGTCAGCATTGCCCCTGCACTCTTTAAAAAAAAAAAAAAAAAAAGTGAAAATGTCACCAGAACTGGGAAATGGTATGTATCAACACAATGGATTAGTATCCAGAATATGTAAAGAACATCTACAAATTGATTTTAAAAATGAGAAAACACAGACATTTCACAGAAAAGTTAACACAAATGGCTAGTAAACCAATGAAATGATTTCCATTCTCATTACCAATCAGCGAAATGTACATGAAAACCACCACAATGAGACCATTTATAACCACCATATTGGGAAAAATGAAAAGGCCAGACAACAGCAAGTATCAGAGTCATGAAGCACTGGGAGTCAGAACCTGGGGGTGGTCCTGGCAACCAATGACACAATCATCCAGTACCCAGCCCCACCTGGCCTCCATGCTCGTCTCCGACCAGCTCAATTTCCTTAATCCCAATTCTTGTCAATCTTCCTTTACTTCAACTAACTTACCTTCCTGCCCCGGACACTGTTTTAACACTGGAACCCTCCTAGATTGCTGCTGGGAATGTAAAATGGTGCAGCCACTTGGGAAAACAATCTGGCAGCTCCTCGAAAGATTAAACAAGGTGTTACCAAATGACCCAGCCATGCTGCTCCTTGTTGTAACCCAAGAGAAATGAAAGCATATGTCCACACAAAAACCTGTGCACAAACGCTCACAGCAGCGTTATTCAAAACAGCCAAAACATGGAAACAATCCAAATGTCTACCAACTGATAACTGTATAAACAGCAAGAAATGAAGTTCCAATACATGCTACGACGTGTGTGAGGCTTAAGGGAAAGAAGTCTGTCACAAAAGACCACATGTAGTATAATCCTAATTACATGAAATGTCCACCAACAGGCAAATCTATTAAGATAGAAAATTCAATTCATGGTTGCCAGGGGCTGGGAAAGGGGAGAATGGAGATTACTGATTGGGTTCTTTTCTTTCTTTTTTTTTTTTTTTGCTTTTTGGTATGTGGGTAGCTCCCTGACTGGGAATCAAACCCAGGCCGCAGTGCTGACAGCGCCAACGCCGAAGCCTTAAGCCACTACACCATCGGGGAACTCCCTGATTGGGTTCTTTTGGGGATTGATAAAAATGTTCTAAATTAGGAAGTTGTGGTTACACAACTCTGGGAATATACTAAAAATCCACGTAATTGTACACTTTAAAGATTCTGAATTTTATGGTACGTGAACCTCAATAACACTGTCATTTAAAAATGTTGCTCGTTAGCCATATACCAACAGCACCAAGAGAAGCTAACATGCGCTGATTAACTATGTACATTACATGCTTCATGCTGTCATCACAGTATCCTTTGAAGCACCTTAGACGCCACTGCTGCATAACAAACCGCCCCTAACTCAGTGGCTTAAAACATAACTGTTTCTTATTGCTCACAAGTCTGCAGCGCCAGGCCAGCCTGGTTTATCTCTGCTGGTTTCCTCATGCATCTGAGGTTGGCTGGCTGGTCAAGGTTGGCCTCAGCTGGGGTGACTGATATCATTCCACCTTGTCTTTTGTCCTCTTAAATGTATAGTGCACTTGTCAGAGGTCCAGGAGAAGTGAATAACTTAGGACCTCTTCAAACCTGGCTCAGAACCAGCAGTTTCCCATCACCTTCTAATGCAGCCTATTGCTGGCCAGCGCAGCTTCAGAGGGTGGGAAGTAGACTTTACCTCTTTATGAGAAGAGCTACGCAACCACAGTTTTTCTGATGTGCAGACCAGTGCACTGTTAGAAAATGAAGACGTGTGGGTGTAAACACGCTACTGGACTTAGGAGCTACATTCCTCATCAGTACACCTTCCTCCTAGCTGGCCCCAATCTTCTATTTGTACAGCTACTTGCTGGTTTAGATCTCAGCTAAGAAGAAGTGAATTATTAAAATTCACGTTATTAATTTTGAGCCTTATTTCAGTTTGTTGATATCTTTTATAATTTTTTATAAACTCACAATTTTAAACATTTAATCATAAAGTTAGCCAATGAGAACCAAGTTTTGCTGATGAAACTGTAAATCAGAAATTATGAAACAGTTGCACTTCCCTATCAGTTTCAGCATCCAATTTCAGCTTTTATTTTGTAGGCACAACATCAGAAATCTTGTCACAGAGACAAGTAGCTGCAAGTGGTAACCATTTGTGATAGTGTTTCGCTTTTATTTTATAAAGTTTAAACTAACAGAATTGCAAAGACAGTGTCAAGAGCTTCCTTGCAGCTTTCACCTAGCTTCCCCTGATGTGACCATCTCACGTAGCCACAGCAAAATTATCAGGATGAAGTAGTTAACATTGTCACAATACCATTAAGGAAGCTCCAAACTTTATTTGAATTTCCCCAACTTATCTGCTGATGTCCTCTTTCTGTGACAGGATCCTACATAAGTAGAGCTTTTGTTTTTGTAAATCTATCACATACATTTTACCTACCCTTTAAAATTTTTGTGAAAATTAAAAATTTGAAAGATAATCCTCAGTGATGTCATTCACATAACAACTAACAGGATACAGTTACTGGAAGTGTTCTGCAACTGTAGCCTAAAGCAGTGGTTCTCAATGTGGCTGTACATTAGAAACATCTGGCTATCATGAAAACTTCTGACACCCAGACTGAATCTCAGACCAATTAAATCACAATCTCTGGTAGTGAGATTCAGCCATCTTTATTTTTAGCTGATTCCAACATGCAGCCAATCGTGAGAACCACAGATGTCAATGTTTAGGGAATTTCAACCCATTTAACTAACGTAGTCTTTAGGTATGGTTATTCAACCAATTAAACATTCAGTACTTATTTTCTCTAAAAAGCCATAATGAGACTGTCAAATGCCTTACTTTGATGAAGACATGATATACATAATGGCATTGTTAGATTTACCATTTTAGGAATTCTGACAAAAAGGATATATTAGTCTATCATGACTTTTCTCTTATTGCTATGATTACTTGATGATCAGTAATTTCTTTTCTAAATGGGTGATTCTCAACTGAGGCAATTTTGCCCTCGGTGGGACATTTGGCAATGTCTGGAAGTATTTTTAGTCAGTGCTACTGACATCTAGTGTGTAGAGGCCAGGGGTTCTGCTCAATAACCTGCAGTGCACAGCAGAGGTTCCCACAGCATGAATTACCCAGCTTCTATGTCAGCAGTGCTGAGGCTGAGAAAGTCTGTTGTACATATGAGTCCTACAGAAGAAATGTGGTTCATGGAGACTATGCTCACTGCTTTCCTAATTTCAGTTAGAAAAAACAGAATTTGTTATACTGCATTTCATAATGTTCATGTGTGTCTCCCCAAGTTTGGATTCCTAGAGCAACATTAGGGCTACAGAAGTAAAGGTGTTTCTCTGAAACACACTGATTTTGACAGACTTCAGCCCCTTGCAAACTTCTCGAAGCTCTCAGTATTGCACCTCCAGTATTTTTGCTAGAAACAGTATGCACTAATCTCCCCATGATAAGGGAGCCAGTGATGATGCAATGTACCCTACCTCTCCTCACCAAGACTGCAGAAGAGGAAGGAAATGGAAGTGGCTAGAGGACACGCTGGATGTTACTCAACAAACTAAATCCAGAAAATTCCTCAACAAATGACTCAACTGGTGAACGTATGAGAAGTCTCTCACGGCTTCACGAAAGGCGCGTTAAGTGCACACGTGTGTGGGTAGCACCCTGGCATTCCAGGGCCCAGTCGTTTACCTACATTGATCCAACTGTACATGTGGGTTACGGTTCTGGAGATGCCCACAGATAGACTCAAAGAAAAAGGTCTGCACAAAACAGTCTGACCTGCTGTGCCAATGCTGCAGGTCATTTTCTTCCTTGATGTTTATTTTTAATGTTATACACAGTAATAGTAGAATATTAGTGATATTAATATTGTTTCTGTAATACAATCTGTCCAAACTTCAATATGGTGTGCACGTTAAAAAGTTTTTGAGACCTAAGCAAAACCATTTTTATAGTGACATCATAAAAACATAGGGGTCCCTATGTGTATAGGATTACTCAATTTCAACAGTTTCTAATATTAAAAGAATGGAAAGAATCTAAGTATCTGTCAACAGTGGATAAGCAGCACAGCAATACAATGGAACACCACGCAGCTGTTTAAAACCAAAACAACTCCAAAAGCTCTCTGGATACTAATGAGGAAAAATCTCCAATATGTATTAAGTGAAAAAAGGTTAAAAAAAAGGCACCAACAATGTATGTAGCAAGCTGTCATTTGTGTAAAAAAGGGAAAACTGTAACCAATTTGTAAAATGATAAAACAGTTTGAATAACATACAGAACCTAGTCATGCTGGTGCCTTCAGAGAGGGGAAATGGGTCCCATGGGGACCAGAAGGGGGGGGAGTGGTGCTGTCAGTACTTTTTGGATTGAGCCAGGCTGCTATTACCCAGGCAAAGAGTTAAGTTTTTAAAAATTAAATGGACAGACCCCTAGTGAATCTTTTAAAGCTCCAGGTAAATTATTCCATATGAGCATTTCTGCATGAACTGTTCTGTATGTATACTTCCTATACAGGAAACCCTGATGCATCCAACTGTGTCACAGCGGGTCCCCATTTCCAACCACACATCTAAGCCCATCTCCCACATAACATTCTCTACAGAAAAAAAACAAAAACAAAAACAAAAACAGGCTTTAAGCTTGTACAAGCCTTTTTTCTCTCTGAGCCTGAGTTTCCTATCTGTAAAACGAGGGCATGAACTAGAGTAGTGTTTTCCAGACACTTTCCCCCCTAGGAAGAGAACTTTTACCAAGCTAAGAGCAATGCAATACTAACACAGAAAAGCCACCAGAAGGCTCCTGGTAAAGGCTGGATGAGGGCGCACAGGCCGCGAAATCCCCCTGCCTCCAGCAAAACACTCCCGTAACCATGACAGCCATAGCTAACACTAAGCACTTTATGTCAGGCAGAGTGCAAAGTGCTTTCTGAGAATCAACTTATTTTATCTTCACAACAACCCTATGATGTAGGTAATGTTATTATCTCTAATTTACAGACAAGGAGGCGGAGTGGCAAGTGTGGCAGAATGGTGAAAAGCATGGACTCCAAATCTAACGGCTGGGATGTGAAACTTGGCTCTCCCACTCAATAGCTGTGGAACCTTGAGCAAGTTACTCCCACTTCGTGTGTGTTTCCTATTTCCAAAATGGAGATAATGGTTAATATCTAATTACAGGATTGTTATAAGAATTAAATGACATATATATATATATATATATATATATATATATATATATATATATCAGTTTATTACTACTACTAAGGTTCTCCTCACGTTCACAAAGCTACCAAACAGAAGAGCTGGGTTCTGAACTCAGGCTGTCTGGAGTATACATTTCTACTTTGCTAAAAGGCAGTCATCTGACACATGAAACTTTGGAACCCAAACAAAAATTTCACAGTTCTTCCCTTGTTAAAAACAAAATTATTCACATATAACATTCACTCATAACTTGTCAAGTGTAAAGTCAATCCTGATGATATTCCAGGAAGTTTTATTTTTAAACAGTTCTTTTAACATCTGAACCCTTATTTTTGAAGTTTATTGAAGAGCCTTTCCTATTTATCTGTACTGCATTTAGACAACCTCCCAGCAACGACGCACCGTGAAATAAATGTGTGACTGCTGCTGTTCCAGGGGGAGATTCTGAGGGCAGCTTCGCTATGTTGGCCTCTGGACAGCAGTATCATTCACTCCCCACTGTCTGTTTACAGCTGAGGACTGAGGCCAGGAGGAGCACAGCAATTGGGAGACACAGGCAGACCTTGAAGACACTGCAAGTTTGGTCCAGATCACTATAATAAAGTGAGGATCACTGTAAAGCAAGTCGCAGTCTTTTTGCTGGTGGAGGGTCTTGCTGTCCATTTGTAAAAAATGCAACACCCATGAAGCACAGTAACAAGCGTAATAAAATGAGGTATGCCTGCACTGGAAAATCTAGGCAGCTCTGGTGAGTGCCTATCACTTTGCTTAGGGAAGTTTCAGTTAAACCACACCCTCGTATAAATTAAAGCCCAAATCACAGTCCAAGGAAGAGTGCTTTAGAGGTTAGTCACGATTTGGCTCCCCTTTTATGTTAGTTCCCTATTGCTGCTGTAACAAATTAGCACAACAAAGTGGCACAAAACAACACAAATTTGTCATCTTAGAGATGTATGGTTTAGAACTCCAAAATCCGAGTGTCTGCAGGGTTGTGTTCTTTCTGGAGGCTCTGGGAGAGAATTTGTTTTTCTTTTTCTTTCTTTTTCTTTTTTCTTCTTTTTTTTTTTTTAACTTTTTCAGTTTTAGAGGCCACTCTTTCATCCTCAGGTCTGCACTAGCTAGTCAAGTCTTTGTCCTACTGCATCACTCTGACACTGACTCTTCTGTCTCCCTCTTCCATCTTTTTATAATTCTTATTACAGTGGGCCTATCAGAGGACCCAGGATAATCTTCCTATTTTAAGGTCAGATGACTAGCATCCTCAATGCCATCTGCATTTTTAATTCCTTCTCGCCATGAAACATAACATATTTACAGGTTCCAGAGATGAGGACATGGACATCTTTGGAGGAACCATTATTTTCTCTTCTATACCTTACCTGGTTCATATAATTCAGTGTCCATTCACTCAATAATATATTCAAAGTATTGAGCACCAAATGTGATTTGGTCTGCGGTAGACACTGGGGCATACTTAGCTGACACTTCATCAATCAGTGCAGTTATTGAAAGTCAGTTGAAGACAGATACCATAAGTAACTTTCTTTATACTGGTGTAGTGAAATTCCATTAATTTTATTCTTTGTAGCATATGCAATTATGTTGCTGATGAGAAATTTTACTACGAACGCAATATGGTATAGTGAAAAGATTTAGGCTTTTAAGAGACAGGCAAGCTGTAGTCTAAAGTTACTGGACTTCTCTGAGTCTCAGGCTTCTCATCTGTAACATGGGAATAGATGATCTAAAAGTGTTGCTTATTACAAGAATTAAACAGGAACACACATTCTCCTGACATGGTATTATTCCACAATGTTAATTCTCTTTTCTTTCTTGTGTTTTAAGTAACTAACATTCATTTCAACATTTCCATGACTCGCTTTGCACCAGACTATAAAATATAAAAGAAATGTGAGAGATAGTCCCTGCCCTCAAATTAAAAACGTGTTGGTAGGGTAACACACTTGCATACATAACAATTAAAACATCAGTGCAAACCTAAATGGACGCCATGAAAAAACTGGGACTTAAGACACAGTTAGGAAAAGCAAATATATAATGAGGTAATTAAAACCGATTTTCTCTTTACCTTAAAAAAAAACAAAGCAAGCAAACAAAACCTGATCCATATATTGAATATGTAAGGGGGAAATTTAGGAATGTCGGCTTGAGTTTTAGAGCTTGACTAGGACTTTGAGGTCCATCTAGCACACTAATTTTCAGACTATTCCCTGATCCCTAGAAGTCTACAGATGCTGAAGGAAAGGAAACCCAAGTAGATTACTTCCCTAATTTATTCTGCTTTACTCTTGGGGTGAAAGTAAAAACTACTAGATAAAATAAACTTTGGGATTTTTTTTTTTTTTTTGGCATGTGGGTAATTCCCTGGCCGGGAATGGAACCCAGGCCACAGCGATGACAGCGTCAGCGCGGATGCCTTAAGCCACTACACCACCAGGGAACTTCCAACTTTGGGATTTTCTGTCTATTTTAATAATCCATAGTTCTCCTGAATTCAATCAAGAAAGAGTAAATGTTCGTGCAGTTTTGAGAAACACGTATCAGTAGCCACAGAATCTGACAGGCCCAGTTTTGCATTATTTTATTAACGATTTGAAAGAAGAGGACACAAACTACCAATTACACCACAGATCTTATCAACATCAACAATACTGTGTGTGGAACGATAACATAATATTGTGCCTAGGAGCTAGTTCTACTTTACATATATTATTGTTTCACACCTCAATCCCGAAGGCCGATTTAGAGTTAACTCATTATGTCGTTTCTCCTTTCTTGTTGATTTAAAAAAACAAAAAAACAAAAACTAAGAAAAATAACTTTCTGAAGGACACACAAGGCATGGCAGATGGAGCCCAGAGTTGAACTACAGTAAGTACGTGGTTTCTTTATCCTCTAACATCAAACTCCCTAGTGAGGTTAAAAATGCATGGTCCATCTATGAGGAATGAAACATCAGTATTGACAGTGGTGTGAAAATTCGAAAAATCTAAGCTGGGGTTAAAAAAAAAAAAAGAAAAGAAAAGAAAAGGAAGCAAGAAAGCAAGCCGACCACCGCGCCGGTCTTCCTTGGGTCCCAAGTCCGCGACGCTGAGCCCGGAAGGAAGCCCCTACCCTCGGAGGGTCGCCGGCCGTCCCTCCGCACGTCTGTGGGTTCGGAGTCCCGCTCCTCTCCCTCACGGGTGCCCCCGCCACGCCAGCCCATCCCCTCACCGAGAGCGCGGGCCGGTCCTCCTGACGCGGTGACGGCAGACTCGGCCCAGGGCCGGCTCCACAGCGCTCGGCCCACGACGGAGAGGCGAACTCAGCTCGTGCTGTAGGAAAGACTCACCGCGCAGCCGCCGCGGCCTCCAACCACCGCCCAGCGGAGGGGCGCCAGGCCGTCCGCGACCCGCTCACCGTGGCCCGGAGGCGGCGGGCGGAAGCGGGTCGGGCTGCTGCGGCGCCGCAGCCGGGGAGGTAAGCGGTCAGGGGTCCCTGTCCACCACGCGGGGAGCGCCGGTCACAGCAGCCGCCGCTGGCCGCCGCGCCCGCCCTTTTCACCCCCGCTCCCGCCGCCGCCAGAATGGAACAGGCCCGCGGGGGGATTGTGGGAGGCGCACGCGCCCGGGGTGGAGGGAACGCGGGGGGGGCGGGGGCGGCGGCGGCGGCCGTGGCGGCGGTTGGTGGCAGTGGGGGCGGGGAAGGGGGGAGGAAAGAAGAGGAGGAGGAGGAGGAGGAGGCTCGGGCTCGCATCGCCGGAGGTACGCGTGAGGGCCCGCGCCGCGGCCACGGGCGTGACAGGGGTCGAGGGGGAGCGGAGGGCCGCGCGAGGAGGCGCGCACGGGCTGGCGGGCGCGCGAGGCGGCCGAAGGCGGTGGTTGGTGGGAACCGCGAGCGGCGAGCCCAGCCGCACTCTGGCGCGTGCGGGCTGGCGTGCGCGCTCCGCCGCCCGAGTCGGGTGAAGGGGGAGGACGCAGGGGGAGAGGGCGAGGAGGGAGGAGTGGGAGGTGGGGGGGCACGAGGCGCCCTTCGCTCCCTGCCCCCTCCCTCCCGAGGAGCCGCCGCCGCCGCCGCTCTGCCGCCGCCGCTCCCGCCGCCATTTTGGGTTCGCTTTGCGGAGGGGGAGACGATCCCCGTCTCGGTGGCGGGACCCGCCTCCCCTCAGTTTCCCCCGCCGAGCCCCACGCCTTTGCCTTCTCCTCTCTCGCATTTCCGCCAGTTCGCTCGCCCGCTGGCCGCCCCCTGACAGGCGGGAGGGATCCGCTGTGGAGCACGGAAAGCGGAGGAGCCTGGTGGCGGCCGTCCCCTCTTCCCCACTTCCCTGCACTCTCATCGCTCTGGGCCTCGGCCTCTGACACGGTGAGCGGAGCCGCCTCGGGAGGCCGTGGGGCCTAAGCACTTCCTCAGCTGCTCCGTCCTCGGCTTCCGGGGAGCTCCTGTCATCCCCCGGACCTGGACCTCCGGGAGAGCGGCGGTGAGGATGGGGGAGGGGAGAGTCGGGGAGGGGACCCCGGGCGTACCGGGAAGTCCCTCCCGGCGGGGTGAAGGGGTGTCCCTGACAGGCGGGCCCCGGGCCTGGGGGAGGGGGCGGGAGATGGGCGCGCGGAGGCGGAGTCGGCCGTGCCCCTGACAGGTTCGTGTGTCGTGTGGGCCCGGCAGGAGCATCCCCCCGAGTCTGGCGGGAGAGGGGAGCCGCTGAGGGCGGGCCACCTGTGTGACCAGGTGTGTGGCCCTCCCGGTGACCCGTACGTGGGGACGACAGAATGCGCTCAGTGTCGTAAGTTTAATGAACGTTACTGGTTAGTTTGTACATGGAGAGACATGTTTTTGGTCTGGAAGACAGATGGTCTGTTGGCGCGTAGCGGCTGTGTTTGTGTGTGTGTGTGCGAGGAAGGAAAGTGTTCCGGAAGAGTTCGCTGGTATTTGTGTGAGTGTAATGGAGTTCCCCTTAGAAGTTAGCTTATTTTTAAAATACAACTTGGGTTGTTCCCTGCTGGTCGATAGGTGTGTGCATTTCAGGGCTTGGGAAAGAGCAGCCATGGCAGTAGCGTTTGACACGTCCGTGGCATGTATGTTTGGGCTCAGGGATGGGAGAAACTTGTCATAGCCAGCTGTGGTCTTACGAGTAGTTTGTTTCTCTGCATAGAGTGGTTGTAAAATGTGAAGGCCCAGACCATCTTTAACAGAACCGTTACTATGAGAGTATAAAGAATGCATGGCCTTTTTGGTCGACCGGATTTTATATTAACACTTTATAATAGAATAAAGCTTTTATATTTTTCAGACTGCATTTTCAGTTTCTTTGTGATCCTAAATCTCTGTGGAAAATGGTAGGATAAATGTTTTCTTTCATTTTACAAAGTAAGAAATTGAATCAAAAAGAGATCATTTTTCCAAGGTCACATGTTAACTGGAGACAGAGTTGGGACTGTAACGAAATATTTTGACCGCTAGTCCCATAGTATATTCACCATACCATTGGAGCCAGGTATTCTCACCTTAGCAGGAGGTCTGTGGCAGGCAAATCTGGTTTTATTGTAAAGATTGGGGCATATGTGACTTGTTGGATTGTGTTTGGTAGAGATCAGTAGTATCAGATGTGTAAATGGCTGGTGGGTTGTCCTGTCTGAAATGGATATCCATGGCTATATTATTATTTTTTATTTATGGAGGAATGAGAGCATTTCTGACACTTATGCTTGTATGTTTGAGGAAGGGATATCTTTGTAGCTTAATTTGTACCAGAGCAGTTAGTGGCATGGAGACTGACACCTTAACTTTAAATCTGTGGGTGGGAAGGTTCTTCTTTCATTCATTCAACAAATGCTTATTGATTTAACTACCCAATAAATGGTCCTGCCTTGAGGTGAGAATAATCAAGGTGACCCTGTTAAACCAGTCTAGGTTCATATGAGGGAGAAATTGTCTTGGCAGTGATGTTTTAACTTGAGCGAGGGAGATACAAGTCAGTGTGGGATGAAATAGAAAACCTTCCTTAAAAGTCTGTTCAGTTTGGAGGAAATTTAGATCTTCTGGACATTTTAATGTGGAAGGATACAGGTATAATCTAACAGGGTGGCCAGTGTGTAATAGAATGTACTTTGTTTTTTTGGCATTTGTGAGTATACCGTTTTGGGGATCTGGAAATTGTTATATGTGTCTACGGATATTGGAACTTTTTGACTAGGCTGAGGAATTCTTCGAAAGACTAATTTTGTAGTAAGGATCCCCTCTATGAATATTATGAGAGAAGAACACTTGAACGAAAGGAACTTAACTTTATTTCTCTGGAAAATGGAATGTTTCTGATATGCTAGATTATCCTTCTGAGAATCTGATGAAAGACACAATCACACAAATTTTGCATACAATTTCAGGACCTTAAGTTATAATGAAACAGAACCAATTTATATTCAGGTGTCCTTTGAAAGCCTTTTTTAAAATATAGTTTTGGGGTGAAGATGTTCGCATGAGTTTAAAAAAAATTTATTTACGTATAGTAGGTATACAAGGTATGAGTTTGAGATGAAAGATTCTATGATAGTACTTGAGCATGCTGACACCAACGAGAACTTTAAGAGCCACATTTTCTGTTACTTTTATTTTATTCTTTGCAGACTTATTTTGCAGTGTTAATACATGATTGTGAATCAGGTGATAAGAGAATATAAAGCACAAATGTTTATAGTTTTATTCTTTTTTATTATCAAATTCATATCTTCTTCAGTTTTGCATTGGGACTGAGGTGTTTTGAAGCTCATTTCCTGGAGTTTATTTTAGTTATAACAAACATTGAGTTAATTCTGGGCAGAGGACACAAAGATGAATAATCTATAGCCTCTGCCCTTTAAGAGCTTTGAATCTAGTTGAAGCTGTGAGTTGTGTGATGGTAGGTAGGGGCTTTCAAAAGGGCAAGGAGGAGGGAAGCAAGTTCCTAGAAGTGAAGGTTTCATGACTTCATTGCAGAATTTTTACCATTACTTATTCTTAGGAAGAGAATAAAGTCTTAAAAACTTTACATGCAACTTTGTAGCTAAAAAATATGCATTGGTATCAAATGATTGATCATCTGATGTTTTTGGGTGAAGGAAAACTCTGGTTTGAAAAGGAGGTAAATATCGGTTACTTTCTTTTTTCGGGGTGGGGAGTTGGTTACATTC
The DNA here is from genome assembly GCA_004026885.1 of Lyroderma lyra. Classification (NCBI taxonomy): domain Eukaryota; kingdom Metazoa; phylum Chordata; class Mammalia; order Chiroptera; family Megadermatidae; genus Lyroderma; species Lyroderma lyra. Next base: position 30,949 of record PVJL010004052.1, read on the forward strand.
TTTATCTTGTTTTGGATGTATTTCTATAGTGAGTGTTGGTAGAAAGGTCTTAATGTCATTTTGGATATACATGCATCTAGAACACACTTCTAGGGTAAAATTCAGCAGTTATTTTATAGACCACCCATGAATCTAGTACTGGAAATGAAAAATACCATATTTTGTTGTATATAATACTCACTTTTTTGCCCAAATTTGTGACGGAAATATAAGGATGTGCATTATACGTAGGTAGTACTAATTCCATATCTATATAAATGTTTTTAATTCTTAATGCTTTTGAGTTAAAAGTGTAGCTCTGGAAATCAATAACAATATCTGTATTTAACACAACACCCTGGAATACGGGTACCATAATATGTTAAAAAAGTAAATGCTAAAATTTCTTTATAGAAAAACAACTATCTAAATAGAAAGAAATAAAAATTTGAATTAAAAATTTAAAATGAAAGAATTTTTCCCTGAAAATTTGCCCCCAAAACGTGGGTGCGCATTATACATGGCAAAACATGGTACTTAACTGCATTTTTTAAAAGAACAAGAAGTCCAGAAAGGCATTTTAATTGGACAGATTGGGGAGTTCCCTGATGGTGTAGTGGCTTAAGGCTTCGGCGCTGGTGCTGTCAGCGCTGCGGCCTGGATTCGATTCCCAGTCAGGGAGCTACCCACATACCAAAAAGAAAAAAAAAAAAATTGGACAGATTACAGGATTCAGCAAGATAATGGAGTCTTAAGAAAGGTGGTCTGATTGTCTCCTTTATTTTCATGACCTCTGTGTGAGAATGTCATGTAAATTTGTGAAAATTTAATATTTTCTCTCATTTTTAATTTGGGTAGTAGGTTCATAGTTCTTTTTTAACATGTCATATGTAGTATGTGTTTAGTGTGTGTATGTCTGTATATAGATACGTATGTAGGTAGTCCCTTCTACGTATGAGATACTTCACACACAAAAATAGTGCTTGTAATAATAAAAATTATTTAGGATCTTTAAGGATCAAGAATGGAAAGCAATTTTATGTCCTGTCCTTGAGTCGTATTCTAAAAGATGGAGCTTAACTTCCCTGTATCTTGCTAGGCATTGTGTCTTTACAGTATTAGCAGTACCACCTACAGCTTTATTCTAAGTCTTCTTCCATACCAATGAATAAAGAATTGGCCACATTCAGTCCTGCCCATAATGATCTGCCTAAACACACTGAAAAACTTTTACTGTATGTGTAGGTGGTGTGTCTCCAGTTAAATAATTTCATATTGCTATTTGAGTTATGTGTGTTGGTCTGAGTCTTTTATTTTATTTATTTATGTGGGTAGTTCCCTGGCTGGGAATCGAACCCAGGCCACGGCGTTGAGAGTGCTGAAGCCTAGCCACCATACCACCAGGGAACTCCCTGAGTCTTTTAAAGGTGATACACAGCTTTACTGAAATCCACTGTGAAGGGCCACTTTGTGCCAGCCTTTTCAGAGCTTGGAATACCTTAAGACTGACTGCCCAAGAGAGGAAAATGAAAGTGGTTATTTGTTTTGTTTTGAGCTGTCTTGTACTTTTTTTTCCTTTAAATTATTTCTAGTGTGTTTTTGTTTATATTTTTTTGTATGTAGTGGTTAGATTTTCATACTTAGGATTTGTCATTTTAGTTAATGATAACTATCAATCCTATATTTCATATTTATATTTCAAGAATCTACATTTTATTTTTAGCATTGTTTTTACATTTTGTAGTTTTTAGTCATTTGCTTTCAGTCATATGGAAACTGATTACAAGATTGTATATTTATTTTTCACTTAATTGTGCTCGTTTTTAAATGTGGAAAATTTCAAACATGTGAAGAGATGAAGAGAACAGTATGATGAGTTCCCATGTATTCATCATCCACCTTCAACAGTTATCAGCGCTCAGTTATCACACTCTTATCTGCACCCACTAGCTTCTTTCCCTCCTACACCCCCTTGCTTTTTTAAAGCAGATCTTCCAGACATAGCATTTCATCAATAAATACTTGAGTATATACATTCATTTCACTCTTAAATGAGAATTTATTTCTCCATAGTTAGGTTTATGTAACTTTTTAAATAAAATATCAAATGATAGTTGGAACTAAACTGCTTATACCAAGCACTTCTAATTTGTATCCTGTCAATAGGGAGTCCCTCTGCAAACTAAGAAGAAATGAGCTGAATAGAAAGACGTTCGCCTCACTGCTTTTAAGTGTTAAAATTGAAAAATGCAATAGGTAGTTGCTATATTTGCCAGAAAAGCTTATCAGCTTTTTCAAATGCACAAGTGATAAATAATGTTTCTTATAGTTTTTTTTTTTTTTTTGGTTTGTTTTTGTTTTTTAGTCATAGCGACAAAATGCTAAAAACATTTTCTAGTTCCTCTTGATATTCTGACTGGATCCAGTTATCACAAAGAAATCAGGTGATGCTGGTGATGTTCAACAGGAACTAAAATTGGCCTAAAATCAACTTGCTATTTAAAGAGTAAAATGCACATTGTTTTGAATTTTGAAATTCTAATTGTGGACATTTGAAAATCCATACCATTGCTTAAGTTGCTGAAAATAAACCATGTTATAGAGGATGGTTATCATGATGAGTAGAAACATTGCAGAAAAAGAAAGTAAATATTCCTGTTGAGTTATTAAAATAAAGTATAGGGAGTTCTCTGATGGTGTAGTGGCTTAAGGCTTCAGCGGTGGTGCTGTGGTGCTGTCAGCGCTGCGGCCTGGGTTCGGTTCCCAGCCAGGGACCCACATACCAAAAAAAAAAAAAAAAAAAAAAAGATAAAGTATAGATATTGAAGTAGTTGCTAGTAAAATAGATTTACACATATAGCCTTTCCTTCTACAAAAGACTGACAGTTATAATCCAGATAAATGTGAATTCCATCATTAGTGAAAGTTTGGTTAATTTCTCTTTGGTTACATTTTGTTATAACTTTTTTCTTTTTTTTTCTTTTTGGTATGTGGGTAGCTCCCTGGCTGGGAATCGAACCCAGGCCGCAGCACTGACAGCGCCAGCGCCGAAGCCTTAAGCCACTACACCATCAGGGAATTCCTACATTTTGTTATAATCTTGCAGTAGCTGAATCATGAATCTTTCATTTAATTTTCTTAGTTTACAGTTCTGTCTTTTCCACATTTGATAGTTTTCATTCAGTTTTATTTGTCCTAAGACCACAAATGGACAGTGTGTCAGATTATAAAATAACCATATCATAGCTTCTTGGTATAAGTTACATTATTTAGAATGTGGAAAAGACATTCTTTATAGTAAGGTTTGTTAAATTAAGCACTGCTGAAAATGAAAGCTCCAGAGTTTAAATATTTACCGGCATTAGAAGCCTAATGGAGCTGAATGGAGAGAATTTTAAAAATTGTCTTTGAAAGAAGAAACTGCTAACTAACATTTGAGAAAGTAGGGGAGTGAATCAATCATGTATAATAATTACTGAGCGAAAAATATTATATATAGTATAAAGGTCTTCCAAGAAGATTGGAAAATATAAATCTCAAGTAAGTAGAGATTCTGTCAAGCTAAGTGATAACACAGGTTAAGTTAAAGTTTATGCAGAAGCATATCAAGTAAAACAGTCACCTTTAAACTGCAGTGAGTTAGACATTTAAATTAATTGTGTGTGTGTGTGTGTGTGTGTGTGTGTGTGTGTAGAACAAGGGCAGGGTTTAATTTTGGTTTAATAAGTATTCCATTCCTTTGTTTGTTCATTTGTTCATTCACTCATTCATCACTCTGCCAACTAACATTTTCCCAGTGTTTACTCCATTCCCACTTCTGTGCTTAGATGTTGGGGAAAAAGGAAATTTTTTAAAACTTTTTTTACCTCAAAGAGTTCTGAATCTAGTAAGAGGAGTATCTTGTTAACAAACATTACAATATACAGTGTAACACATTTCTCCCAGGTAGTGAGGGGAGAAAGTTGTTAAATCTGGGGGAGAAGGGAGAGGTTAGGAATGATAAATGTGAGTTATTCAGTAAGGCTTAGGGCAGGGGTGTCCAATCTTTTGGCTGCCCTGGGCCACACATAAAATACACTAAAACTAACAATAGCTGATGAGCTAAAAAGGTCCTTGCATAATTTTCCTAATGTTTTAAGAAAGTTTACAAATTTGCATTGGGCTGCATTCAAAGCTGTCATGGGCCACGTATGGGGTGCAGGTTGGACAAACTTGGATTAGGGCATTCTAGGTAGAGGAAGAGCATGTGCCCAGGTATGAAAATGAATATAATATAGCAGACTGAGTTCAGAGGACTGTAATTTGGACCAGTATACTTTGCACCCATTCTCCTATGATAATCCTATGTCTTCAGTGCTCTATATGTAAGATTGGCCTTTTTACTTAGAGATCATCAAAAAATAAAGAAGGAACTATGTTCAATACACTCTACTTAGACAAAACAGTAATTGTTACAGTTAAAGGTAAATTCTAACATTAAAGTCAAGAAAATAACTGGTTCTGTTTTAGTTACTCAGAAAATTTTTTACTAGAATACACCGCACTCTAAGTCAGCATTTTAGTTAATCAGTCTTGATTATAATAAGTATCCAGCCGAATACAAAAATGTGTAATTGCTTTTCTTAATGATAAACAAGTCTTTCAGCCTCTATATTGGCATATTTACCTTTAATTTGATGAAAATTCCAAACAGATTAAGATCATGGACTCTGAAATCGGATTAACTAGGCTCAGATCTGAGTTTTGCTACTTACTGACAGTGTACTATTTAGCAAAATACTGATGGTCTTTGGTTTCCTACCCTTGTAGTATAGGGTTGTTGGAGGGTTATGAGATGTATAAAATGCTTAGTGTAACATGTCATATAGCAAGTGGATAACATGGATTTGCTATTATTGGTTATTTCTCATCATTTCCTGAAAAAAGAAATTATTTTTTATCAAAGCAAATGACCTCCCTTACCTATGAGGGCTGTCTGGAAAATAACCAGCCATAAATTCCTCTTTTTTTCATATTAAATGGCTGGATGCTTTCCAGACAGCCCTTGTGTATTTCCTATAGGAGGTAAGAATATGCAAAATACATTTTCAAAAATGTTTATAAGCATCGTCCTTGTATACATTTTTTTTCTGATTCTTAATTTATCTTATTTTCCTTACATGTTAATTTTGCTTTTGTATTCCCCACTTAGTTCTAGGCTAGACTTTTGTGTTTGGCTTCTTTTTAACCTTACTAAATTAAGGATTTGTCTTGAGCGTGAACAGAGCTGTATCTTTCTATGTGATGTTTTTGGAGTGGAGGACCTTAAATCTTTGAACTGAAATGGGTTTGGTTGTGACATTTTTCTTTTTAAAACTGATACGTATTTCCTTTGATTTTTAGAAGCCCAATTTATTCTTCTAAAGCACAACCCAGCCCTTGCACTAAACTATTAATACTTCATTTGATTCAGAAACAAGACTAACATGTATTTATTTAAAGTGTCATTGTGTGCCAGGCACTGGGATGCTATGATGAACAAAATAAGGTCCGTGGGCATTTTCCTTTTCCTTTTCCAGGGGCAAGGTCTTTCAGGACTGCTGTTACAAACAGCTTTTCTCCTGTTACACATGGCTCAAGCAAGCTTTCTGTTGTTAAGGTATATAGCAGAGGTTTCTGAAGGAATGTCTTGGGATATGATTATTTTATCCCAAAGCAAATCAATTCTAGGACAAAAATCTCTTCCTCTTGAGGAATCTTTATTGTGTGCCTGTGTTTTATCCAAGCAGGCCATTGGACACTTAGTCCTTAGGAATGTCTGTGGGTTAAGTCCTCTGTTCAGGGTCAAATAAAAAACCAGCGTTCTGCATCCTGTGCCTTTTAACAGAGGGAATATTTGTTCTTTTATTCAGCAAGTATTAATTGTATACTTTATGCCAAGTACCATTCTAAGCCCAGGGGACATAGGAATAAATAAAACAGTCAAAAATCAGTCCTCATAATGCTCACTTTCTAGTATGTAAGATATTAAATAAATGGATATGATGTCATAGCATTTTGGTGATAAGTGTTCTAAAGGAATTGTAGACAAGGTAAGGGGATATATTAGGTGGTTAGGGAAGTCCTTTGAGGCAGTTATATATACTGGGGTGCCAAAAAATGTATATACATATTAAGAGATGTTATCTATGTATTAACATAGATACTGATACTGATGGTAACCACTGTGAGCACCTCTTGTAATTGCAGAGGTCAAACATGACTTGTATTCATCTTTTGTTATCAGTATATATTGAGGATTACAACTTTAATATGTTTTTTTCCTTTCCTAAACTATGTATACTTTTTTTTTGGCAACCTCTGTATTTGAGCCAGAGACCTGAAAGATATGAAGGACCCCATGCAGCTGTCTGGAGCATGAGCATAAGCCCTAAAGCAGTAATGTGTTTGGTATGTTTAAGAAATAGGAAAGGATTGGAATAGCGTAAACAAGGTGGGAAAGAATGGTAAGAAATAGGCAGAAGAGGTAGCCAAGGGCTATATAGTACAGGGACCTGTAAGACTTGACTGTGTCTAGGTTTTATTCTAGATTTTTTTTTTAAATTAATTTGTTTTTGTGTGTGGGTAGTTCCCTGACCTGGAATCGAACCCAGGCCGCAGCGCTGACAGCGCCAGCGCCGAAGCCTTAAGCCACTATACCACCAGGGAACTCCCATATTCTAGATTTGATAGGAAGCTAATGGATGGTTTTGAGCAGGGAAGTGACTTGATCTAATACACACACACACACACACACACACACACACACACACACTTTAAAAGGCAAGAGTGATACAACCAGGGTGGCCAGTTAGCAGATCATTGCAATACTTGAGCAACAGGTGATTGTGAATTGAACGTAGGGTGTTATTAAGGAGATAGATACATTTTGAAGGTAATGGAGATGATAAGTTGGATTACATATGGGGTCTGAGTAAAAGAGTAGTCAAGAAAGACTCCACTGATGTTCTCAAAAGTTGAATGCCACTTAAGGAAATGAGAAGCACTGGGAGAAGCAGGTTGTAGGTGTGCAGCAATTGATCTGGTTTGGATGTACTGACTTAAGACTTGTTTTCTATTAAAGATTTCAGGTTGCGATATTGAGTAGACACTTGGATATACAAGTCTGCAGTTGGGGCAAGTGGAAGTTTGGGAGTTGATCAGTGTAGAGGTTTCAGAGCCTTGGGACTTGATGAGATTACCTGGACTGAATTACGGGGTATTCTTGACACCTAGAAGATTTTAAGCCACAGTGCCAGAGCTGAAGGACTCTTTGGATAATTTTAGGAATTATACTTTCCTGACTAAGAAAACCTAACAAGTATGAACTAGTCAAGTCATAGAGACAAAAATAAAATCGTTGATGAACAGATAGCTGTTTTTAAAAAATCTGTTAAATAGCTCTTTCATTGTGTCTCACAGATCAGAACATTTATTTTATATGAAATTAAGAACCAGAGTGTCTATTTCTACTTGATTACTCTGAAAAGATGACCAGAATGGTCAGTACCTTCCTAGATATTTATTGTGAAGGGCAATATAATGTAAAAAAAAAAACCAAGTTTATAAAATGATGAATGAGGTATCAAAAAACATGAAACTCCGTACCCTTTAACGTGATAACCATTTCTAGATTTGAAAATTTACAGAGTGTGAGATCAATCTGCCTCCTAATTTCTTGTTTAGTCTGTCATTAGGCATTGTTAAACCTTCCTTTAGAGAAGCTGGTTTTTCATCTGTGGACTTAAATGAGTCAACACATCTCATATCCTAGAGTACATGTATAAGCTCCAATACTTGTAAATATTAAGGGGCTTAATATCATTTAGGTTGATTTACTGCCTATTTAGCACATATTTTCTGGATGTGGATAGGGATCTATTAAATGTATTTGAGGTGTCAGAAATTGAAAGTAGAAATAATGGACAATAAAGGCAGTTACAGTATACAGGTTATTTGTTATTGTTGATTTAAGAACCTTTTAGAAATCCTCTTAGCTAATCCTTAAAACAGATACTCTTCTCTTGCTTGAGTACATGACTTCACACTTGCCAGTCCACCTCTATCATTAGGAGAATGTAGGGCCCATCTATTGAATTGGCACTATGCCTAAAAGGCCAGTAGTTTTGGACTTTCATCAGTTCTGAAAGAGAAATTAATTTCAGAACATTGAGGGAAAATTTTCTAGTAGCAACATATTCCCCATGTTTTATATGACCTCTTGTTGCTATTTTAGAGAAATCACCAGAGAATTAAGTATCCATATCATGTATGATTTCTTTTCCCCAAGTGAAAGTAATAATCATCAGTTGTGTGCATTAGAGAGCCAATTCTCTTCCAAGTAAATGGTGCCCTTATGAGGACACTACCAAAAATTACCGTAATAGTCAGTCTTAAGTAAGACTCAGATGTTTAAGATAGTAATATCATCATTTGGGATTCAGATAAGCCTCTAAAAATATTTCTAAATGAATCTGTTCTACTGGAAATTGTTCACTGAGACTTAGAGCCAGATGGTTAAAAATGACCGCCTCCTAGTTTCTCAGGTATGTTTTGTACCTTACCTTAGGGCCTTAGGCCTTAAAAACAGGATCATTATGGATGTAATAAAGCCTTTGTACTCTTTCCCCAAAAGTGTAAATATGCACATAAAATTTTTGGTATATAATTTTTTGAAGTTCACAGACAGTTGTGATTATAGGCAGTATTTCTTGTTTCATAAGCATCTTATTTATGAATGTTACAGAGTGACAGTTGAGTTCTTTACCTGTTCCTCAACAGAGATTGCTCTTAAAAATGGAAATAAACGGTGTAAGGACTTGGTGGTTGGATGGTGGTGTAAGTAAGTCTTTGCTAGATTGTCATCTGTCCATCTTCCTTTTCCCTTTCACCATTTTGGTAATGCATTAATTTCTGGAGAGTCATCAGTTAAAGCAACATACCAGTGTTAGAATGGCAGGCGGGTGTAAGAAAATGAATTACTCTCTACAATCAGTAAAATGGCAGCCAAGTGGTAATCATCTACCTGTGCCTTACCCTGATTGGCTTCCTATCACAGTTACCTGGCTTCCCGAAATACACTCCACACCTCTTTGAATGCAGTTTCTCAATCTAAACCTGACCATGGCCCTTGACAGAACAACTCTTTAGCACTTTCTTCAAGATCCTGCCCAACTCTTCATCTTTGTGTCTCACTGGACCTCTTACCCTGTGTCCAGCTGTGTGAAACTGCCGTCATTCCAAGTACCGTTCATTTATAGCTCCATGACTTTCATGTTCCTCCCAGTGCCTGGCTGCTCAGAGAACGTGTACCCATATTCTGAGTCAGAGTTCAAGTCGATGATGTAAAGCCTTACCTGGCCACCTCCCCTCTTTTGGTGAGCCATATGTGCTCATTTCTCTTGGGCATATACCTAGGCATGGAATTGCTAGGCCAGAGGGCAAGCGTGTTTTTATCTTTTGTAAATATTGTCAGACAGTGTTCCAAATTAATTGTATGGCTTTATTACTCTACCAGGAATGTATAGGTATACCAGTTGCTCCACATCTTCACCAACATTTGTGACTACATCAAGGAGTGCTGTAATGAAATTTCTTTTTCTTTTTTTTTCTTTTTTTTTTAATGTGGGTAAGTTTCCTGGCTGGGAATCAAACCCAGGCTGCAGCGTTGACAGCACCGAAGCCTAGCACTACACCACCAGGGAACTCCCTGTAATAAAATTTCTATTGGTGCTTTATTTTTCTCTGGTAGAGTCCCAAAAGCAGAATTTCTGTTGAAGTCAAAGAGTATGTAACATTTAAATTGTAATAGATACTATAAATACTACTGTCCCAAATAATGGTGGCCACTGGTGCCCGTTTTTCCTTGCCAGTATTAGTTGTTACCAGGTTTTTAAATTACATCCATACTGGTGAGTGAAAAATATCTTGTTTTAATTCATACCTTCCTGACTATTAGTGAGGTGGCACATCTATTTATTTTTCTAATTTTTCTAATTGATTATTCCATCTCTTGTAAATTCGTGTGCATATCTCATGTCTTTTTTTTTTGCTAGTTTATAGAGTAACTTTGTATATTAGAGATAGTAATCCTTTTTTGTGTTTGTTGTATTTTCTCCCGATCTATTTGTCTTTTGATTGTGTTTGCAATGTATTACCGTACAGATATATTATGCTTTTATATATCAAATCTCTGAGTATTTCCTTTATGGCTTCTAGTTTCCTGATTTGACTAAGTAAGTTTCTCTACTTCTAGGCTATAGAAATATTCACAATTCTTTAAGTGCTATTTTCTCTTTTTTTTTTTTCCCTTTTATCTGTCTATTATTAAATTTATTGGGGTTGGGGAGTTCCCTGATGGTGTAGTGGCTTAAGGCTTCGGCGCTGGCGCTGTCGGCGCTGTCAGCGCTGCGGCCTGGGTTCGATTCCCAGTCAGGGAGCTACCCACATACCAAAATGCAAAAAAAAAAAAAAAAAAAATTATTGGGGTGACATTGATTAGTAAACATTACATAGGTCCCAGATGTACAATTATACATTACATCTTCTCTGTGTTGTATTATATGTTCATCACCCAGAGTCATTTCTCTTCTATCACCATGTATTTGTGTCCCTGTCCCTTCTCCCCACCTACTTCCTCCCTTATCCTCAGATAACTACTAAATTATTGACTGTCCATGAATTTTCTTTCTTTCTTACTTTGAATTTTCTGTTAACAATCAAACTAAATTTCTCCATTCCTTTCCCTTATTTTACCACTATTTCATCCCTCCTTCCATCTTAAAGAACTCCTGCTCTCTGTAGTACTGGATTGGTGGTAATAAATTTCTTTAACTTTTTCTGTCTAGGAAGCTCTTTATCTGTCCTTCAATTTTGAATGCTAGCCTTGTTGGATACATTATTCTTGGTTGTAGATCCTTGGTTGTTTTCTTTTTTCATCATGTTGAATATTTTCTGCCAATCACTCCTGGCCTATAAAGTTTCTGGTGAGAAATCAGCTGAGAGTCGAATGGGTGGCCCTTTATAAGTTACTACTTGCATTTCTCTTGCTGTTTTTAGAATTTTCTCTTTGACTTTTGCCATTTTAATTAGGATGTGTCTCAGTGTATTCCTCTTTGGGATCATCTTGTTTGGAATTCTCCGTGTATCCTGGACTTGTATGTCTATTTCCTTCGCCAGGTTAGGAAAATTTTCAGTCATTATTTCTTCCAAATAATTTCTTGATCTCTTGCTTTTCCTCTGTCCCTTCTAGCACCCCATTATTCTAATATTTTTTCTTTTGATATAGTCCTGGAGGAATTTCACTCCATTCTTATTTTTTTGGAAATTATTGTCTAACTGCTCCGGCTGAGTGTTTTCTGCTGGCTTTTCCTGCAAATCACTGCTTTGCACTTCTGTTTATCCAGTTCAGTGACTTTTATTCTGTTCTTCATTTCAGTTAATGTAGTCATTGGCGCTCTCTGGTCCTTTGTAATGGTTAGTAAGTCTTCTTTGATGCTTGCTGTCTTGTCCGTTGAAATTATCATTCAGTTCCTTAAGCATTTTTATAATTGTTGCTTTGAACTCTGTGGGGTTTTGTGTGTGTGTGTGTGTGTGTGTGTGTGTGTGTGTGTGTGTGTTTTGTTTGGTTGGTTGGTTGGTTGGTTGGTTCCCTGACGGCAAGTCCGCAGTGGTGAGCGCACCTAAACCTAGCAACTAGACCACCAGGGAACCCCCAGAACTCTGTTTTTGATGGGCCATCTATCTTGGTCCTACCTCTTTAATTTTCCCAACCTTTCTAGGCCCTCGCTACTGCAATTTCTTTGGTGTTCACTGCTGATACTGGACCGGCAGAGGTCTGTCGGGAAGGGGCATTTGTGGCTTTGTTTTCTTCCTGTGGCTCCCTAGGGATTTTGGGCATGATTGTGCCTTTCTGTTCTTGTTGGCTCCACATGTGGACTGCCTTGAGCCTTGGGGTCAGTCCTTCATGCTGGTCTTTCAAACTGTGCTGGTTGTGGGTAGAGAAACGCGGGCAAAGCCCCCTCTCTTGGATGTGGGGAGCATTTGCACAGAGGCTACTCACTACCTAGCCACTCCCCCTGCTCTGGGAACCAGAGTGAGGTCCAGCCGCTGCATTTTGTGGATGGTCTGTACCTCCTGGGCCCAAAGTGAGGTGGGGGCGGTGTCTCAAGCCCCGCCTGTGGGCCCCCTTTCCTCTGTCCCGCCGGCAGAGTTGAGGCCTGCAGCACTCTCCCTCCGCCTTCTTCCTCCTCCCTCCCCCAGCAGGAGAGTTCCAAGCCGGGACCACACCGGGTGTCCCCCACTCTTCCCTTTATTTCTCCTTTGTTTAACCCACTGCCCACCTGTAGGTACTGTAATGCAGGCACCTTAACGTGAAGCGTGGGTTTCTTAGCTCTGATTGTGCATTGTGTAAAGGATCCTTTGTTGAGATATACGTGTTTCCTTGGTTGTAATCTCCAGAGGAGTTTTTTGGAAGTCCCCTTTGTTGTCTCTCTCAAGTGCTTTTATTTTGTCATAAAGCTCTTAAATCCATGAGGAAATTACTTTTGTATGTAACATGAAGAGTAAGTCTAACTTCATTTTCTCCATATGGATTGCCAATTAGATCATGTAGCACTGTATGTCAAATATATCATCTTCTTGCCATATTGAAATCTGTTAATTGAAAAAAGTTTTCACAGGATTACTGCTAGCCCATGTTTTGTTTTTATGCAAAGTAGGAAAGGCATCCCTTCCACAATGTACTTTATGTTGCTACACCAGGTAATGTTTAATGGCTTTATTGAGATATAATTTATATACTATACAAGTCACCAAAGCTACAATTCAGTAGTTTTTAGTATATTTGCATAGTTATGCAGCCATCACCACTGTGTTTAGAACATTTCATCTTGGTATCCATGAGCAGTCACTCCCCATCCGAGGTGTTCCTTCTCTCACCTAGCCCTAGGTTACCAGTGTCTACCTTTCTTTCTCTATAGATTTACCTTTTTTGGACATTTCACACAAATGTCCAGAATAATATAATACTCGTATGTTGTCTGTTAGAACTCACGTCTTTCATTAGTGTAGTGTTTTCAAGGTTTATCTGTGTTGTAGCATGTATTAGCACCTCCTTCCTCTTTATGGATGACTAGCATTGCATTGTATGGATAATGTTGCTATGAAGTTTATGTGGACATAAGTCTTCATTTCTCTTGGGTAGCTAGCTACCTAGAAGGGGAATTGCTGGGTCACATGGTGGTGCTGTTTAACCTTTTGAGGAACTTCCAGACTGTTTTCCAAAAGCAGCTGTACCATTTTATATTTCTACTCCAATTTCTCCACAGAAAATTTTCATAAAAAGCAAATATATTTACAGTTTGCATAGTGCCCTCTGGGAAGTGGCTCTTCTGTTTAGTATACAACCATGTGCACTGAGTTGACAGTCCCAACTCCTGTTGAAATGTAACAAGTCATTAATGGGAAAATCAACTTCTGTTTCCTCCTTGTTGCCATTTTAGAATACCCTATGGATAACAGTCCCATCCTACTTTAAAAGAAACAAAAACAAAGTTATAGCTTTAATTCATGTTAATTTGCCTTCTCGGGTAGAGCTGAGTAAGATTTGATTAGATTGTCATCTGACAGTCCATGGGCATCATATTTTCCTCAGGATTTAGCTTGGGGAGTGTTTTCTATGTCTCTTGCCCTGTGGCTTAGTAATTCACTTTCCTGTTCTAAGCTTCTAGAAGTAGTTTGTTGGTATAGTAGTTTTTCTTTGGTCATAAGACAGTCTTTCCTCCCAGTTTAGTGTTTCTGAAATTTGGAAATAACACAATTGATAATTATATTTCACCCTACCAGACCAGAGGCCCTGAACCTAACTGTCTCCTGTCCCTGGGCTCCTGAGCATTAAAGAGAAAAAACCAACATGATCTAGAAAAATGTTAGTTACATGCAAACAAGTGGTTAGAATAAGATGGAACTTGGAGCCATTTTTCTCACGTACAAGGCAAAGTACCGAAAATTAGGTACCGCGGTCTAGCGGCAGGTTTGGAAATGACCGAGAAATCGGTACAGTGAGCTGGTAGGGTTGATATAGTAGTGGTTTTTAAAATTTCCTCTCTGAAAATGTGGTCATTAATTCATGAGGCCTCATATTCTGTGGCATCATGGAATTTAAGAAATATATACAGTATACAAATAAGAAAATAACCAAATTTATTGGTGATTAGTACTTTAGAAGTTAGGAATTATTGGTGATTGTCACTGTCTTTTTTAAATGAAGGAGTGTTCTGTAGTTGAGTGAAAAGCTTAGTTTGTCCAACTTTGTAACTAATTTATGTTGTATATGTAACTAATTTATGTTGTATAAATTATTTAGGAACATAGTTCAAAATTTATTGGTATTTTCATGAAGATAGTTAGCATTTTGTGATTTCATTGATTTATGTAACGTCAGTGATTCAGTGGTTTAAGGTAAAACATCTTAAACCAGTTGGGACACTGCTCATCCTTTTCCTTTTTGAGAACAAATTATTAATACATGGTTATAGACACAGTGCTTATTTTTTAAATTGTGAAAGCAGTATGAGAAGATTATGTAATATTTAAAGAAAAAATCAGTTCTTTAATATTTTTGTCTAATTTCTCTTAGTCTTTGTCTGTATACATGATAATATGTATATGTTGTTCATTCAGTTATTAGGTATTTATTGAATATCTTTTATGTTCCAGGTGGTTTGCTAATGACAGCAGTGAATGAAATTAGGCAGACAATATTCTCATGGAACAAATGGTCTAATGGAAAATAGGATATTAAACATATAACTTACTAGTATGATGCCTGTTAAAGAGACTTAATAGGATGCTGCATGAGCACTTAACAGGGAGATCTCATCCCTGGTTTAAGGGGTTAGATGTTTTCCTGGCAAGTGACCTTTAAGCTGAGATGGAAAGGATGAGTAGAAGTCATCTGGGAAGAAGTGGAAGAGAGTTCCAGGCGGAGAGAACTAAATGTATGTGTCTTCCTAGAGGAGGGAATGCAGGCGTTTGATGAACTGAAAAGTACTTAGAACACATATGTCACACACAGATCAGTTTTTGCTTTTTTTGCTTGGTATTGTATTTGCCCCTGCTTCTGCTCCTAGCCGAGTGGGAAATGGTGATGCTAGAAGTATTAATAGTTGGTAGGGGCAGATAACAACAGCAACAAAATAAACACTGATGTGTATGTGAAGTACTATTCTAAGTACTTTTCATGTGTTATTTCGTTGAACCCTAATAGCAGTTTCTGGTTACAGATGAGAGAAGAGCTGAGGCATGGAGTGCCTTGCCCAAAATTCACATAGCAAAACTGGGATCTGAGCTCATACATTCTAGCTCCAGGGTTTGTGTCTTAACCACTGTACCATACTGTAACGCCCATCCAAGTTATGATTAGGATTGGGAACTTTTATATCTGAAAGCCAATATGAAAGAATTCCAAGGCTTTAAGCAGGGAAATGACATAATCAGAATGTTAAATCATTTCTGGCTGCATCTTGGAAAAGGGACTGGAGGAGAGCAAGGGAGAAATACAATAAAAAGACGTTAGAAGGCTATTGCTGTATTCCAGGCAGGATTTTTTTTTTTTTTTTTAACAACGCAGTGGCAGTGGAATTAAAGAGAACTGAATGTTATTGAAAACTTATTTATGTGGTATGTACAAGTTTTGGTGTTAGATTGGAGGTTGGGAATAAGCGATTAGGAATCAAGGATGACTGCCAGGTATCTGATTTGAGCAAATGGTAGTGCTAGGATTACTTAGCTAATAGCAATATCTATGAGATTTTCAAGAAGAGAAACCTGGGACAAATTAAAATGCATAACGTGTTATAAATATTTTAAATCTTACATAGTTAATTTATATTGTTTTTAATGCTGGGAAATAGAACAGTGGTCACAATCTCTGTTTTAAAAAGACTACCAAAAAGCAAAAATTATCACAGATGCTACAAGCTAGATTTTACTTATTTTAAACTAAGAATCTGCCAGCATTGTTCAGTTTGCAGTGATAATTTTAGGTAAGTGTACTTACTCAAAAAGAAAATTATTCTTACATATTAGAGAAAGTTAATGAGATGAATTACCTTTATTACTTAGTTTTAAAAAGAAACTTATAAAACTTCATTCACTTTATATTTATGTATTGTCATACTGCCTTCCCCTGTTTATATAATGTTACATATATTTCCAGCTGTCTGCATGATCTTTCCACTTAAATGTTTCACAGTCATCTAAAATTTAATATATTTATTTTTGAAGTCTTGATTTCCCCTTCCTGTCTCATCTTGGCAAACAAGTTCTAGAACGTCAGCCACATGAAGGCAGGGATTTTGTGTTTCTTTGCATAGCTGTATCCCCGGTTCCTGTTACAGAACGGTACTCAGTGCCGCTGTACACCTCACCCACCCACCATTTGCTCAAGTCTTCAGATTTTCTTTTGCTGCCCTTTTACATCTTATTGACAAATTATGTCAGTTACACCTCTAAAATACCCCTCAATCCACCCATTTTTCTTTATTTCCCGTGGTACCACCTTAATCTGTCAATTTTATGACTAGTATTCTAGAATCAGCTTTTGCTGTCTGAGTATTCTTCCACAGCAACCAAGGGAAGTTTTCTTAAAATGTAAATTGTATCTTGTTACTCCCCTACTCAGAGCTTCAGTTTGGATTCCAAATCTTTAATATAGCCCAACAAGGCCCTTGGGCAAGCTATTTTCATTTATCTTTCCATTTTCATTTTGTGCTATTCCCCCTTTGGTTTATCTACTGTTAATCTTTATAATCTGAGTGACTTTTTACACATACGTTCCCTATTTTTGGATCATTTTTACCTACACGTTTTGCCTGGCTATTTCTGACATGGACTGGGTCTTGTTTAAAGTGAAATGTTTTTCTAAATGTTCGCTGTCCCTCCAAGTTCCCTTTATATACTACTTTATATAGTAGTAACTTCACATTTATTGTAGTTACATACTTATGTGATTAGTCATTTGTCTGCCTAGCCCTCTAAAAAAGTTCATGAGACCAAGGACCGTATTTGTATTACTTATGATTATATCTACAATGGATGTCACAAGTCTCAAAACATGTTTTGAGGCTCTCGAAATATTGATTGATTGAATGAAGGGATAGATTAAGAATGATAAATTTGTAAAGGAAATGATGGAATGGCTAGAGGGGTTATTGGAGAGCCAATAGAATATTTCAGAAGCCAAGTAAGCACTTCAAATAGCAAATATGCCAGATGTAGCAGGGAGGAATAGTAAGATTAGGACTCAAACTGACCTTTGGGAGGCAGCATAACATAGTATTTCAGAGCAGCCAAACAGAACGTGGGCTCTACCTTTTATTGGCTATTAACCTGTTTTTTCATCTCTAAAAGGGGAGTAATAATAATAGTAACTACCTCATGGTGATTGTGAGGCTTAAGTGAGATAATCTTTATAAAACATTTAGCATAGAGCTTTGCATGTATTAAGAGCTCAGTAAAATTTAGGTATTTTTAAAATTACTTTTAACTTACTAATGCTGAGCCCACTGTAAAGGCTCATTATATGTAGTACTTTAAAAATGTGTAATTGATTTTTTATTGCTGTGCTAAATAGTGTTCTAGCAAAGTGTGTCTGACCTGTCTCACCCCTTGTGATGAGGTATCTGCACAAAATGGTCTCCAAACATTGTTTGAAATGTTTTCCAAAGTGGTTTGGTATATCACAGACAAGAGTACTGTATTAACAGTGAACTTGTTTAGTTTCATCAACTATGTTGTTTGTCAGTTGGATGTGACATTAGTATGAGAGGTGTGGGTCAGCAGGGGTCTTCACTGTATAAAGAAAATAGGGTATAGAAGTGAAAACAAATTGAGCAATTCCTTTTTTTTTTTTTTTTAGTTTATTTTTTTTTGGTTGGTTTTTGTTTTGTTTTGTTTTGCTTTTTGGTAAGTGGGTAGCTCCCTGACTGGGAATCGAACCCAGGCTGCAGCACTAACAGTGCCAGCACCGAAGCCTTAAGCCACTACGCCACCAGGGAACTCCCATCAATTCCTTTTTGAAAGTTCCATGTTTGTACTGCTTGCTCAGGTGTTTAGTGGCATATTACAGAACATACAGAGAGTGGCATTCATAAATCACTATGAATTGTGATTTATTTTGTAAATTATAGGTAGGCTCTAACACATCCCTAGATTATCATACTTTATGTTGATATAATGTATATATATCCTAGTAATGAGTGATTTTCTAAAAAATTGTTCACAGCTAAAATGGTCTAGGCCAAAAGGCTTCATACTACAGATTTAGTGTTAGTTTCTCTAGAATTTGGACCAGAATGTTCCAGATTGTTTTAGTGATTTCAGAACATGCCATAAATCCCAAAGCTGCATGTAAAATGAAATGTTGAATTTACCTCTGTGAGTGAAGAGACTCTTGCCGTCTTAGTTCTGTTTCTCCTTGGAGCTGTGTTTTAAACAATATATTGTGGTAGGAAGTAGAATAGGTTGTGTAACAACATGGCATCCTTGCCCCTGGATGGAAAACCTAGATTTGTATAGATAGATATCTTTCCAAAAGCTGAAATATCATTCACAAAGAACATTGCTTTGAAAGTTCAAAAACAGCATTCTGGGCTGCTATAGAGACTGCTTTTCAAACAGTTTACATTAAGCAGATAAAAAGCATTCTTTGTTGTGAAGTAGCTGCAGAATTTGGATTTATCTTTACTAGAAACACTTAAATTTGGTATGTGGGGTTTGCCAATCATGATTTTCCAGACTTAGCTGCCTAAGTGGATTCACAAAATATGCCCTCAGACTAACTGTTCTTTTTCAAGTTAGGGTAATAATATTTATCTGTTATATACATTTTTAGTGTAGTGATCAATGTTTTCAAATTAATTTCTTTTCAGCTTATTTATATTCTGCTATTTTATAATAATGTGTGTTGCTTGAATTCATTTTTTCCCCCCTTTTTAAAATAAAGAGCATCATGCTTTCCCAAAGCCTTTAGTGCAGTGTTGTTGTAAAAGTAAATACTGGTAAAAAGTGCTTTGAGTTCTTTGAAAGAAATGCTGAAATTCTACTTTCCATTTATAAATATATATTAAGACTTCTGGAATTCTTTCATTATGAAAAACAAAAATTGTCACAAATTTAAAAATTATGTACTTGTGCAAAGTGACTATAAAAGCAATTGTTTTGTGTAAATTATTTATTTTTATTCCATAAAGGATTTGTTTTTAATAACTAATCCAAAAAATATCTGGCAGGTCCATCAGTTCACCATTAGTAACATGAAACCCAGGGTGGGCATTAGAAACAAGGAAGAAGAGCGAAAAACAAATCTAGAACAGGAACAAATTGAAGCCAATAAGCTAAACCAACATAAGACATGAATTGAACTCAAATATTTATTGAATAGTTCCATTCTAGGTGTTGGGATACTACCTTGAACTAAACTGACAAAATTCCCATTTTTCTGATGGACTTTACATTCAATAGAAAGACATAAACAATAAATATCTGTACACCATATAGTGAGCGAGAGCAGTGGGGAGAAATAAAACAGGACAGAGTGTGAGAAGAAGGTGTTGGGTTGAGTATTTCTGTATTTTATAAAGGATTGTCAGGGGATGATGCTTCGATAAGGTTACATTTAGTCAAAGACATGAAGGAAGTAGAAGAACAAACCATGCAGTTATCTGGGGAAAGGGTGTTCTAGTCAGGTGGAAAAATAACTGCAGAGGCCCTGAGGTCAGAGGCTTTTTGTTGTATTTGAGACACAAGGAAGAAACCTGCATCTCCCTTTTTTTGGGACTAAGTGGAGAGACTGCTATGAGATGGAAGAGAGAGAGGGGGGATTGTGGGGGCAGATTAAATAGGACTTTTAGACCATTGTAAGAACTTTGGCTTCCACTTGGAGTGAAATGGGAAGCCATTGAATAGACTTCGAGCAGAGCAGTGTGACATGATCTGACACAGGCTTTAAAAGAATCATCCTGCTACTGAGTTCAGAAGACTTTGTAAACAGACACTGGGCTGAAGCAGGGAACCAGGTAGGCTGTTAAAATAGCCAAGGTCAGATATTAATATTATCCCTTTGATCAAATTAGTGAGAAGTAAAAAATTTTTTTTAAATTTATTTTTATTGTTAGACTTATTGAGGTGACATCTGTTAAAAATTTTTAAAAATCTATTTCTTACGAATTAAACATTTTTTAATTCGTAAGAAATAGTCTCACTGATTATATTAATATAATTGTATTAATACATTCTGCATATATTTTGAAAGTAAGGAAACTGTTGACCAAATGGAAATGTGGGACATTAGAAAAAGAAAAGAATCAAGCTTGATTAGCAGTTTAGGGCCTAAATTTCTGATTGGAGTTGATTTATTGATATGAGGAAGCCTCTGGGAAGAACAGCTGGTGGGGATGAAGATGAATTGATTTTAGATATACTAAGCTTGAAGCGCCTCATTACTAGACATCCAGTCGGTGTCAAGTAGGCACTTAGATATGAGGCTAGAGTTCTGGGAAAAGGTCTCAGCTGGTCTCTGTCCAGAGATAGAAATGTGTTAATCATCAGGGTTAGATGGCATTTAAATCCAAAAGATTTGATCTGGTGCTTTAGGAAGTGAGTGTAGATAGGAAAGGGAAGAGCATGCCCTGGGGCACTCCAGTGTGTGGAGCTCTGGCAGGAGGAGACCTGGCCCCCAGAGATGGAGGCTGACTAAGCAGTGCGGGAGTGGGAATCCAGCAACTGACCCTGGAGGTCAGGTGGAGACGTGAAGGGGGCTGTCCAGCTGTGTCAGAGTGTGTCGGGTCAGGTGAGGTGAGAGCACTTAGAAGCGCTCACGGTACTTTGTGTGTGTTGGTGACCTTCACCAGCAGTTTCTGTGGGGGGTGAAAGTTTAATTGGTGTGTTCAGGAGAAAAAGAAAAGATGAGGATTTGGAGATGGGAAGCACAGACAACCCTTTCGAGAAGTTTTGTTGAAGAAATGGAAAGAAAGCTGGGGAAGGACATGAGGCCAAGACGAGTTCTTGTGCCGATGGCATTATCTGAGGGAGGTGAGGAAGGGATGACGGGAGGAAGGGAGAGGAGGGCAGTTTCCTGCATAATGTTTCTGAAGCCAACAGGGACAGGATCTAGTCCTCAAGTGAAGGGGTTGGTAGCAGAGAAAATTAATGTAAACAATGGAAAGGCAGGCAGAATCCTTAGGCACAAACAGGCAAATGGGTAGATACGTGGTGGGAGGTTGTGGCAGTTTCCTTCTGATTGTTTCTGCTGCCATCAGATTGGAAGCAAAGTCAGTAAGCGTGGAGGTGATACGAAATAGTTGTCTAAGAGAGTGGTGGAGTGACTAGATGAGGGAAATGTGTCACAGCACTATGGGCCACTTGAGGTTAGTGGTCAGGGATAGGCAGTGAGATCAGTGAACATGATTGTTTTTCTTGAACCAGCTTTGATGGTGCGGAGAAGAGGCGTACGATATGATTTGGAAGCTGTTACTAGTGCAATTAAGGTATTTTAGTAATAAATACAGTCAGCATACAATAAAAAACTTGTATGTAGGTTTCTTATTTATAACACAAGACAAAGTTGTGTTAAAAAAAAAAAAAAAGATAGAGACAGTTTCTGCATGCCAAACATTATGTTAGAAGCTATAGGGGCCTTAAAATCCACTCATTCATTCAGGTATTTATGAGGAGGTGAGAAAATACGTGATAGTCATTGTTCCAGGTGCCCAGAGGTAGTGGTAAACAAGCCAGAAGAGGTCCCTACCTGCATGAAGCTTACATTTTACTTAGTCTGCTTGGGGTTATAGCTGACAAATGGGGAGCAAGAGTAAAAAATTACCCAAATTGTAATCCCATGTGGGTAATAGGTATTTACGGAAGGAGTAGGTCAGTGCAACCTTAAATGTGGGTCTGAAAACATAGGTCCTCAATTCATTATCTAAAAGTTTGTTGTTTTTAGAAAGATAACACAACGTAGATTGGGTTACTTCCACTGTGGTATTTAGAGTACTAGTCTTTAATCAAACACATTAATATTTCAGCATTGAAATGTATAACTACTCAGAGAAATTGTGGTACTTAAGACAAAAATGGATCCAAAACAGGTTTTGTCACTAGTGGGTTATAAAAAGACTTTTGGTTTTCAGACTTCTGAATTTTAGGATTGTGAACCATCATGTTGAAGATAGCACTTTGTACTTTTAAGGGGAAAGCATGTGGCACAGAAGCAGAAATGAACATGATTGTTAGGGACAGTAAAGAAAACTGAATTGACTAAACTAGGGAATGTGTATTAGGAACTAAGGGTAAACAAGTTGGAATAGTTAGAGCCAGCTTATGAAAAGCCTTGAGTGCCATCAGGAAGTATTAATATGTGAAGTGGTAGATAGCAAGAATTGTCAGAGTGGACAGATTGGAAGGTACTCTTTCTGCTGTGTGAATGAATAGACAGGGAACAAACTAAAAGGTTTAGTCCGCGGCCAGCATTTGTTGAGTAACTCCTTAAAAAGCTGCGGCTACTACTGTTAATAATAATAATAAATTGTTGGTACCTTTTATCGAACCCTTGCTGTGTGCTAGTCATCAGGTTGTACATTTTACTTAGAGTCCTTGTGGGAGTTACAGACAATGACATCACCTGCTCTTTGTCCTTAACAATCTTACAGTCTTGTGGAAAGAAAAGTCTTAAGGCACATAGTTTAAACTGTAAAACTATTCTACTTCATAAATGGAACTTTCTAAGGGATAGGATGTTCTTTTTCCAGATACTTGTCCTGAGTCTTGTTTCATATATATGCTTGAAATAAAGACCAGTCTACTAATCCTCAAGAATAGTGAGTGGTTTGGTTCTGGTTTTACATTTACTAGTCAGCCTTCTGATTATATGGTAATCTGGTTTCCTGAGGATCTTTTTTTAGGAGAAGCGATTGCCCTGTGTACATTATTCAGATTCTCAACCAAGTTGTACCACTTACTGTAAAATAATAAATTGGTGTGATGGTTTAAAGATATTTTATGCATTTGGGGAATTGAAGCATGCCAACGGACTACTATTTGCTATTGGGAAAACTTGTAAAAATAAATTTCCGGTTTTCAAAGTTTTTATAGCAGATATTATCAATCATTAGTTTAAGTTTGTTTTTCTCACTAGAGGATAAGCCTTGTAAGTTTAGGAACTGGATCTGTTTTGTTGAATACTGTATTTCTAGGGTATTTTTGTGCCATGCCTGGCACACAATAGGTGCTCAGAAATATTTTTGAATGAATTCACAGTTGAATTGTACAACAGATAATTCCATCCTAAGAGTCCTAATGTAAAAAAACTGACAGCCTCTTAGAAGAAAAGGTTGGAGCACTGAAACGAGCCCAAAACATGATTCTTTACCATCAACGGAACTGATTTTATTCAATTTAAAATGACTCATATGCGGATTATAAAACTGAAAGCAACAAAGGAATAAAATGAACAAACAACCCATGTACACAATCAATAGTTTAATGTTTATTTGGGGACAAGTTGGGAGGGGATGGGAGAAGGCGGGGTGGGAGAGGAGGGAGGGGGAGGTAAATGTATAATGATGTAAAGAGAACTCACACTAGGTGGTGAACTTACTATACAGCAAGTTGACAATGCACTATAGAATTGTACGCCTGAAACCTATGTAATTCTTGCTAACATGTCACCCTAGTAAGTCTAACAATAAAAAAATAAATTTTAAAAAAGTACATCTTGAGGGTGACGTTCATGAATATTAAGAATGGAAAGATTCTGAATTGATATGTACAGCATGATCCTATTTTAAACATATATGTGAATATATAAATTTAAATTTTATAAAAATGAGATCATGTGTGTATAGTTACATATAAAGATAAAGTGAGAGGGCTAGAGCAACAGAAATTTGAAAAGATAGATGCAAAAGTGTTAAGCATGATTATATTTAATATCCGAAATATTTTTCATTATCTGTATTTTCCAAATTTGGGGGCAATAAATTTGTGCTTTATATATAATGTTAAAAAAATGTAAGAACTATATACTTTTGAATCTGAGAAGTGCTAAAATACATGAATTTATTTTTATCTTAGGTTTATGTTTGTAGAAGGTTTTGGGTTGCGTGATAACAGTGGTTCTTAAAAACTGATTTGCACCATACCACTTACAGCTTGTTTATGCTATCTGTAGAATAAAGAACTTATTCTGAAATTTTAAATTTAATTATAACTAAATGAATTTAAATTCATTTTGAACTACATTTTGATTTGTTTTAACTGTGATTTTGGATTTTTCCTGACTTCCTTTTCCCCCTCCCGCTATACCTATTTCTCATGTTAATCAGTAGATGCCTCTATTCTGATAAATTTTTGTTATGGTCTATCCTGCAGAGAAAGAGATGCTGGTTGCACGTTTTGGAGATCCCTCTTTTTTATGGAACACGGTTCTGTAAAATATTCCTAGGATTCCTTGGCAATAACATACACTTGTGATGGACCCTAGAAATACTGCTATGTTAGGATTGGGTTCTGACTCCGAAGGATTTTCAAGAAAGAGTCCCTCTGCCATCAGTACTGGCATACTGGTCAGCAAGAGAGAAGTCGAGCTCGAGAACAGCACACAGGAGGAAGAGGGCCTTCGCAAGTGGAATCGGGACAGAAACACTGAAGCAGGCAAAGGTGATGGTCTGACTGATGCAGAGCAACAGTTTTCAGTGAAAGAAACTAACTTTTCAGAGGGGAATTTAAAATTGAAAATTGGCCTTCAGGCTAAGAGAACTAAGAAACCTCCAAAGAACTTGGAGAACTATGTGTGTCGACCTGCCATAAAAACAACTATCAAGCACCCAAGGAAAGCACTTAAAAGTGGGAAGATGACAGATGAAAAGAATGAACACTGTCCCTCGAAACGGGTAAGTAGAATTCCCAACAGTATGCAGTCATTGACAATATTGGATTCCTCGATTAATTTTTATCTAACCTACATACGTATTCCCAGAAGTTTGACTTTAATCCTGTGTTTTATTTTTAAAGTCTGTTTTGTAAGCCTAATATAGGCTTTGAGCCTTATCAGAGATGTGACTGACAGTATAACCATGGATGTATTTGTATTTGTAAAATTATAGCACATATTTTAAATGGAGTATCCTCAGATTTCTGCTCCTAATGGCTTAGTGCAGAGAATGTTGGGTTTGTAGTTAGGAAGCCTGGTTTCAAATCTTGCCTTCCTATTTACCAACAGTGTGACTATAGACAAATTAACAGACACGAAACTGAGGCTCAAAGATGGTAGATGATTGTAATATCACCTCCCTTTTAGGATGGTTTTAAGGATCCAGTTCACTAACATATGTTGAAAGCATTTGTTAAATGAATTGTTTGGTACAAGGATTCCTTCCTGCTCTTTCTTTTTTTATTTTATTTTATTTTTTTATGAATTTCATTTTCTTTTCTTTCTTTCTTTTTTTTTTTTTTGTATGTGGATAGTTCCCTGGCCAGGAATCGAACCTAGGCCAGAGCTCTGACAGCACCAGCGCCGAAGCCTTAAGCCACTACACCACCAGGGAACTCCCCTGCTCGCTCTTATAGGCAAATTAATGTATTAAAAACAGTGCCCTCTTTCCCACCAGCTGTCCACGTACAATAATTTTTCTTAACTCTTTCTACTGTGCCTAGTAAAGATATTTAGTTTGTTTTAGATTATGTGTTGGCCACAAGTGTTAGTCACTCTACACCAGCAGGGTCCAACCTTTTGGCTTCCCTGTGCCACTTGGAAGAATTGTCTTGGGCCACACTAGCACTAACCATAGCTGATGAGCTTTAAAAAAAGGTTGCAAAAAAATATCTCACACTGTTTTAAGAATTTGTATTGGGCTACATTCAAAGCCGTCCTGGGCTACAGAGTGGACATGCCTGCTATATACAGTACTTCATTTCAGGCTTTAGGCACTACATGTGCCTGCCCGCAGATCAAAATTGTATGCTTTGTAAGTAAGACAGTGGGTTTAGGCAGGAAGCATGGGCTGAACATTTGAGCTGAAATTTTGGAATATTTCTGAATGTGTGAAATAACTTGATTTTTACTGTTAGTTTCTTAACATCAAATCATATGCTTTCTACACATGTTACCATGATGCCTGCTCTTTGTTCTCCAAGTTGCTGTGGCATCCAGAAGTTTGCAGTAGTTGCCATTCTGTACAAGATCATAGAAATATTTTGTAGCTTGGGAAGTTTTATTGATGAAAGCAATTGTGAATTGGATGATAAGTCAGGAAAAAATGGTGTTGTATACCAATTCATGAAAAAAAATGAACTGGATGATTCTTAGCTAAATTGATTAATCTACCCTGAGCTTTATTTTCCTCATCTCTGAACTGAAGATACTATCTATTTCTGCTGACCTCAAGAATTTTCATAAGGTTGGGGTTCCCTGGGGGTGCAGTGGCTAGGCTTCGGCGCGCTCAACACTGTGGCTCAGGTTTGATTCCCAGCCAGGGAACCACCAAAAAATAATAATAATAATAATTTTCATAAGATTGGTTGAAAAAAGATTTTTATTTAGATCTTTTTACTTGAAAACAGTGTTACAGTTTATTTGTATAGCCAACTTGTAAAGGACTCTAGGGTGATTGTCTTTAGAAATCTTTCTATGGTGTTTTTAAAATAGTCAGTGCTAATGTGAGGTTTTGTACTGAAAAAGTTTCACCCACAGTACGTAATTACTCCCAATAAGTTGTTTATATCTCACACATCTTGCTTGTAGTAGAATACGGTCTGTGGTTTCCAAGGGAAGGTATCTGTATACTTACTGCTGGTGAAGGGTAGATTTTTATTTTTCCAGCAGTTACTTTAGCATAGGTGTTGAATATATGAGGGGTGTCCAGAAAGTATCCAGCCACATAATATGGAAAATAGAGGCATTTGTGGCTGGATTTTTTTCCGGACAACTCTCTTATTACCACCCTCTGAATTAGTTCTTCAAAAATAATGGAAAGAGCATGGGTTATGGAATCAGAACCAAATTCAAGTGCTGGCTTACTAACTGTACACAGGCAATTTGATTGATTTTACTGGGCCATGCTTTTCTCATTTATAACATGAGACTTAATACCTATCTTAAATGGTTATATACATAAATTTATTTGTAGTATCTGGCATGTGTAGGTTCTTGTGAATGTTCTCTTTTTCATAGGAAACCCCCTACTAACTTACGGTAACTGATTAAGCAGAACCACCATTTCTCAACCAAAATGATGAAAACTATTCTGTATATGAGTGTATTTTCAGGTTTAACATTTGCTTGGAAAATATTACCCCATTAAGAACAAATTGTTTGGAACCAAAATTAGTGCATAGAAACTTCCAGTAAAATAACTCCAACATCAGTGTCTTTATATCTCCCACAAATATATTACGTATATACAAGCAAATACTTGCCTCTCCCCATTTGAACGTATAAATAGTGGTATACTGGGCACACTGTTACATCACGCTTTTTCCCACTGCAGTGGTGTATTCTGGAGACTTTTCCATACACAAGCAGAGAGCTTCTTTAGCTCTTTGAAATATGAGTGACAAGTATTTTTTTCCTGTTTGTCATTTGTCTTTAGATCTTGCTTATTTTACTTTGCCACACAGAAGGTTTTGCCACACTTAGTTCAATTAATCTTTCCAGCTTCTAGAGTTTGACATAGCATTGGAAAGCCCGTCTTCACTCCAAGTTTATATAAGATCTTACTTTTGTAGGACTTTTTTGTTTCATTTTTAACATGTAAATCTTTGATTCATTTTTAATTTATTACATGTAATATGAGTTGTGAATCCACCTCTTTTTCCAAATAGCTACAGGTTGTCCCAACACTATTATTAATTACTCCTCAGATTTTAGACACCACCTTTACCTTACATTGATTTCTGTGTTTACTTGTTCTGGTCTCATTTCCCATTCTGTGTCATAGTTGTCTCCATTTGACAACATGATAGTTTTAATTATGTTTTATAACTGATAGGGCTAACCTTTTACATTACTCATATTTCCAGTGCTCTGCATTCTTGCTTATTAACTTATAAACTTAATGTGATTTCAATAAAAACAGTTTTTTCTAGAATTTGTCCAGTTGATTATACAGTTCCTATTTTGTGCATTTTTATCTGTGGCTGAACTTGGAGCCTAATTGGAGAATGATTTTCTTGAGAAACTCTGAATTTACTTTGCCTGGAATTAGAGTGTATTACTCACACCTTCACTGGATTCCCCCTTTGCCTCTTGGCTGTGACTTGGTGTGTTTATTAGCCTCTGGACAGCTGTGCTGACTTAGGTCAGCCTCCTCTTTTCTTCCTGTGGTACCCTTGAAGATTTTTCTTACATATCCTATGAGGCCAACAGTGCAACGTTACATTTCATGCTATATCGAGTTAATTTCTTTGTAATAAAGAATCTTCACAATATTTAGCCTGCCATATGGCTACAGTGGAAATCACCTGATTATTTTATAAGGAATAAGTTTATTATTTTATAGCAGATTTTCCTGTCTCATTTTTGTTTTTCTATTGTAGAAAGAAAATTTTTCTTTTAAATTTTCTGTAAAAATTCAGGTTTGGCTATCTTGCAACTTCATATGGTACCTGTGTCATTTCATAAGTTTTCAGAATAGTATATTCATCCTTCTAGAGCAGTACTTTAGAAAGTGAAAGTAGAGATGTATTTATTTATACTTATCACATTACTGACTATAAGTAGAAAAGGCAACTGCATGCTTCTTTCTAGCATTTAAACAAAATTTCAGTTTGGAATTGTACAACATACTTGATCTTAGTTTACTTAGGATACTAAGCCAAAAAAAAGCTTTTGTTAAAAATGAAAAATAACCAAAATATCTATTTCCCACAGCAGGTGATTAAAAACTGAAACTAGTGTGAGCAGAAAGGGATTGGGATATTTCCATAGAACTACTATATACTAATTACAAATTAGGTCAGATAGCATTCAATTTTGGTGCTTTGTTGACTACCGTGGTCAGTGAGTAGTTTATTTAGCCTAGTTGAGTGGTTTTAATATGCACGATGATACTCTGGTTTCTCTTTAGATCGTATAAATCTTTTGCCTTTTAATATGCACAATGACTTATAAACAAAATTTACAGCCCTAATTATAATTTTTCCTCCAAAGATGGTTTTCTGTTTAGAAAAAAATTTCTGTGCCAACTTAGTATATTTTTTAAGAAACATTTCATTAGGGGTGTAGTTTTAAATTTCAGTGATTTTTTTTTTCTTTTGTCGAGAATTATTAAAATTCACATAAATCTAAGTATTCTAATTAAGACCTGTTGGCCTGAGATTTTATTAAATTATAGAACTAGGGAGTTCTCTGCTGGTGTAGTGGCTTAAGGCTCCGGTGCTGTCAGCACTGCAGCCTGGGTTCAATTCCCATCCAGAGAGCTACCCACATTAAAAAAAAAAAAATTCTAGAACTAACAGATTAATGTAGTTTCTTAAATAAGAAAATATATAGATAATGATAGTATCACAGTTGATCTGCCTAGCAATTTTTAAATTGCTGCACACAGATTTCAGTTGTTTTGAAATGAAATGTTAAGGAAAAAAATAGGTTTTGGCTTTTCTTCCTTTGGCATTTCTGCTACATAGCAATAGTATTTTTGGTTTTCTGCATATAGTTGTTCCTTTAAATTGTGCCCAATGTTAGATTAGCCCAGTTTTGGACAAAATGTATGTATTTTTTATTGAGATATAATTCACTACCACAGAGTTACTCTTTTAAAGTATATTGGTCAGTGGTTTTTAGTATATTAGCTATGTACAAAGTTTTGCAACCATCACCAATATCTAATTTCAGAACATTTTCATTACCCTGAATATGTATTTTTATTGTGTTCTTTACACTTTAGATAACTGATCAAAGGATGAATCTTTACTTGGTACTTTTCATTAAGGAGGATCAAGTTTTGTATCACTTAATTTTCAACATAATCTCTAATCAAAACTCACGGAATTTATTTATTTATTTATCCATAAAATATCTGCATGCCTATCCTGTGTGCTAAACAAGTAATTATGATGTAATATAGCTTTCATAATACAAATACACAGAGTGTTTATGGAATCACAGAATCATTGGAAGAAAGTGGTGAGGAGAGGGGTATATATATAAGGAAAGCTATACAGAGGAGCTATTCAAAATTAGGTGTTGACAATCATTAGTTTAATGGTTATTTGGGGGCAAGGAGGGAGGGGGTAGGAGAAGAGAGAGGGGGAGCCAAATATATGGTGATATAAAGAGAACTCACTGGGTGGTGAACATATAATGCAACAAGTAAATGATGCACTATAGAATTACATACCTGGAACCTATGTAATTCTTGCTAACCAATGTCACCTCAATAAGTCTAACAATAAAAGAAAATATTAAAAAAAATGGAAAGGGGGGAAAATTAGATGTTGACATCTTTGTTAGAATTTGCTGTAAAGAGGGGCTTTGGGGGCAAGGTAAATAAGGGGCAAAGGCACACTTAGCATGTCTCCCAGACATTTGTCAGTTATGCTATAAAACAAGGGCTTGACATCCTTTTAGTGTAATTGAGTACTAAGAAGATACAAAGATGGAGAGCAAGTGGGTTACTTACATATCAGCTTTTTGTGTTGCATTCAAAAACTTAAGGAGCCTTCGCTTCATTTTTTGTCTATTTTTCCTTCTTAACAGATCTTGAGTTGAAGTTTCTTCTCTGTTCTGACTTAAAAAATGAGTTGTTTTAATTTTTAAATCATAAAATGTTGCTTTTAAAGTAAAAATTGGAAGACTATACCCATTTGTTCTTAGGATTTTATCTTTGTTTTTAAAATTTTTTGGTCCTATTTTATCTTAGTATTCCTCTAAAAAGAGGAAACATTTTGAAGTTAAAATGTTTTTTTGGCAAATTTTTCTTGTTGAGAATTTTTTTTTTTGTACTTAATAGTAAGCAGGAGCCCTATCATTTATTACTGTAATGTTAAATCTTACCATAAGTGTAATAACTGAATATTACTTTACAAATCTGTTAATAGTGAACTACCTTGGTCTTCATGAAAGAGTGGAAGTCAAGCAGTAATCATATTGAGGCAGATTGGTAGAGCTGCTTGAGGACACAACTACAACAGCAGATGCCATTAGAGATCAGGTTTAAGGATGAGTTGCAAGGATTTAACTGTTAAAAGGGAGGGGTGGGAAGTGAGATGTATTGGGAGTCAAGGTACAGATGGCAAAGCTCAGCATGACCCTTGAATGTCATTGGTCTCTTTAAAAATTATCTGTAGGTATGTATGTATTTTTCTTAAACCAACTACTTTAAAATCTGGCAATTAAGAATTCTTTTCTGGGAGTTCCCTGGTGGTGTAGTGGCTTAAGGCTTCGGCGCTGGCGCTGTCAGCACTGCGGCCTGGGTTCGATTCCCAGCCAGGGAACTACCCACATACCAAAAAGCAAAAGAAAAAAAAAAAAAGAAGAAGAAGAATTCTTTTCTGAGAAGAAAAGGAAACTTTTGTTGTATGTTTAATATTCCCCCTCCCCTCCTAACTAAAAGATGGAAAAATATGAGGGTGCCATCCAGGATCTATGTAATAACCCTTGCCTTTTCATAATAAATGAGTATCACTTTGCACCAGCAAGTGCCTAATGCCAGGAGTTAAGAGAGGTTATATGATCCTGTAAAGACCTACCAGGGGAGGGAATAGATGGTAGTTTGTATTAACTGTGGCTTCCTTGGAAGCCCTTAATAGAAATACGAGTCTTTGTAAAAGCTGGATTTGTGGTATTCTTCAGGCTTTAGTTTCTTGACAATGTTTTATCTAAATTGAGAGAAAACAAATCAAAAGAAGATACTGTCAACAAAGATGTCAGAAATGATAAGTGTGATTAAAATGAAATAATAACCAGGGAAATAATGGTAACCAGAATCTACTCTTTAAACAAAATAAGTTCTGAACCATTATTAAATTTGGTATGTTTATGCTTTTTCTTGTTTTTTAAATTTCTTAAATTTTTTTTACTCTTTATTTTTTAATAGCCACACCCAGGTCTATGTATATTTTACCTGCATTTTTGGAAAACATCTCAATGTCAAATATACAGGCTTGCAGTATAAAGTTCTGCTACTATATTAGGAAGTCAGAATTTAGGAGGTATGCAAAAGAATTTTGACAGAAATGCACAGATGGTAGATATAGACACTAGAATATTTTAGCTATTTTTAGCCAGGCTACATAGCATTTTAACATCTGAGAATATATGTGAAAGCAGAAGGATGATCCTAATAATTGTAAGATTCACAGTAAAAGCAGTGAAATAAGATGGAACGTGCTTCTGAACCCCACCTTTTCATTTTTTGGCAAAATTGAGTGTGATTATCCTGTAGCTCCTTGTCTAGTCTTTGATTGCATGGATAGGGGCTGTAGACTGCTGAAGAAATCACAATCACATACTAAAAAGTATAAGCTATAAAGGCAGGGGAGCTTGGTGATAACTTCTTTTTAATCTGTTTGTTGTTGATACTGTTAGGAATTTACAACAAGGGGAAATTCTCCTAAGCATACATTTTTTTCTCTTTGTTTAAACCTCAAGAAGTAAATTATCTAAGAAAAATCATGACAAATTAGAAAAATAAAGTTCCTAAGTTCCTAAACAAAAAGCAGACGGGTTCAGAATGTAATAGAGAAGGAAGGAGGATGAGGGGAGTGGAAGGACTCAGCTCAGATATCACTCAATTCTGCGAAATGTTCCCTGAGCCCTCCCGGGCAGAGATAGTCTAACCTCTGTGCTTCCATTGCATGTATTTCTGTTTTTAACATATATCATGTATTGCAATTAATTTATTTGTCTTTCTTTTACTAATGAATGCTCCTAGTAAACTAGGAAGGGGGATCTTTCTAGTTTTTGCCTTTCATGATCAACACAGAACATACTTTAAAATAGTTCAGTAAGATTATGGACTGTGAGTTAAGTTCTGTAATCATAAAATGAATTCCACAACTACCATCAAAACTAAAACCCTTAGCAGGAGGGTAAGAGGATTTGTTTCCCTGGCCCTAAGATGGTGCTTTTGCATATACTTTACTGAGCTACTCATAAATATTTTCTCTCATTTACCAAAACTATATATTAAATATTTTAGGCCTATTTAAAACAACCTACAGTTTGCTACTTTCAAGAAATTAATGTTACTGGTTGTAATGCTACTTACTACCTGTAGCAGTTTCATGACATTACTGGTAGAAGACAACTTCAGTGACTGCCCTTAGAAAACCACTCCTTTTATAATAGGTCAAGCAGGGGTGTCCTGGTGGTGTAATGGCTAGGCTTCGGTGCTCTCAATGCAGCAGCCTGGGTTCAATTCCCAGCCAGGGAATTCCCCCCCCCCCCCCAAAAAAAAAATGTGTGTGTGTGTGTGTGTGTGTGTGTGTGTGTGTGTGTGTATATATATATATATATGTCAAGCAGAAACATTCCTTTAAGTAAGTGTTTTCTTACAACATAGTGGTAAACTAAGATGTATGTAGTACCTCCATTTAAAACAACCTTAACCCTAACCCTAACATGTTCTTAGTTTAAGAAAACATTTTTAGATGTCAAACACCTTTTGAGAGTATGTAACACATCTTATGATTCATCTACTAAATGGTACCAGATGAGCCCAAGTGAAACTGTTTTGGTTACTGTTATTGTTATGTTTATACCAGTGCCTTTTTTAAAACCAGTTTTTTGTGTTTAAGCTCCTTAGCTCTAACCAGCAAGTTTGAGACTTGCTGAACAAGGGAAGATGGTCACATTTTCTCATCTTACCTGTACCTTGTTAGCTGAGCACCATCTATGAGTGTGGTCTTTCTTCTACCAACTTAGAAAGGGTCCAGAGTACAAGTCCACATTATCCCACTGCTGCCTTTTCCACTCCCATGTTCTTGTTGACAAATGTTATTCATGCAGGGAGGTCTGATGATCCTAAGTATCTCCAGGTCATGCTTTGAATGGAGTTCTGTTATCTTACCTTCATATATTGATTGTTTACTTTGGGAGCTGCTGGAGCTAGAGTTATTTTGTAGTAGAGAAGAAGAGAATAGTTGGCACAGAGCCCAGCTGCTCTGTGACAGCAGCTATTATGCAAATTCTCCTGGAATTCTTCACATTTCAGTAAAGCCTTCTTTTCTCCTTTCACCCACACAAAACAGACAACTAAGCGGGCAGCCATGATCTGTCCTAAGCCTTGGAGACAATATAAGATGGTGCCATGCCACTCTTTTTCCAAAATATGGAGGGGAAAGCAGATCCCTTCTACTGCACTGTGCAAACTCTGCTATAAATATACTAGGAAGATTCAAACTACCATAATTAGTTTCATCAGATTCATCTCAATTCTTGCTTTCAGTAGAAACTCTATAATCAGCACTGCATTTGGCTGATTGAGCAGTTCACTTTCTCTGAAAATATAGAGTGTTAGGGATCTCTGCTTCAGTCTGTCGTGGTTTGTTTTAATGGTGTACATAATGAGGTATGGTGACTGTGAATGTTTTTCATTCCATTGTTGATTTTGCTAATGGAAAAAGTCATTATTGAACCAAATTGATAGAAGGCATAGCTTCCTTAGTCCCAGAAAATGAAGCCTAAATCTCATCACATTGACTCCGCTAATTCACATGCTGCTTTTTATGGTTGTCTGTTCATATCTTTTATTTCATTTTAATGACTGTAAATCACCCCAGAGATGCTCACATACAGACTGCTCCGTTAAGTGCACACTGCTAATTAATTCTGAGATGAAGCTGCATAGAAATGAATGGAGACTTTGGGGGAGATACCAGAATGAAAAGCCCTATATGATGAGATAACAAAACCCAGTGATTTTCTGAAACTTCATTAATAGGGAGAAAAGGTTGAATACATGATGAAAGAGAAGTTGTTTCCTATCTGACCTCTCTTTGTCAGTCACAATTACTGGGTACATAGTTCTAAACTGTATCTCTTTCTCAATTAGACAGGGACTTGGGGGCAGAAATCTTGAGAGAAAGATTGTAGATTAAGATAGGTGTGCGGTGATTTTTCACTTCAGGAATAAAGGAGGGAATAAAGAAGCATCTAAAGACTTCCTTTCCTCTGCTGTTGATACCTGGGACAGGTTGGCTTCGTATGTGTGTTCCTTACCTTATATTAAATAGCACGACAAGCTCTTTGCTGGTGGAAGTTTATATCACACAATAATTTCCATATTATTGCTATTCTTTTATCATAATATTGTCTGAAGGAATTAAACATCCTCCAGTAAAATATTTTGGCTGATTCTTGATCAGAATGGTGGCAATATAGTATAAAGAGAATGAGCGTGGCGTTTGGGCTTCAATCTGGATTATAGAGTTCAAGTGCAGCGCTTAATGATTTTGTAATTTAAGCCCTTAGTGGTCTGCTTTGGGAAGAAAATATTTGGTGACTTTTTAATTAAAATGCTTGGCTTAATCCTCTACATGGTAAATTTTCTTTAATGTTTTTATTTAGGGGAACCCCTGACTCTCAGATGTTTTGATTCTCTTTTGATTACATGCTACATACTGAAACTTTGTACTTTTCTTGAAGATGTGTTCTGAATATCTTTCAGGGGTACACTGAAGATTCTTGCTTTACTTGTATTTCTAATTTCTAAGATAGGTTTGTGAGTAAGATGTTTTATACATTCATTTGGGAAATTTTTGTCCATAAACCTTTTTCTTTACATTTTTAGTGGTTGTCCTAGAGTTTCTAATACACATTTATGACTAATCTAAGTCCACTTTCAAGTAACACTGTATATCACTTCACAGGTGGTACTTTATAATAACAAAGTAATTCAGATTCCTTCCTTCCCTGTCCCTTGTATCATTGCTGTCATTCATTTCATTTGTACATAGCGATGTACATATATATCGCTATCTATAGGCTGTCCAGAAAGTATCCAGCCATGGAATATGTAGTATAGAGGCATTTATGGCTACATTTTTTTCTGGATAGCATATGTGTGTGTGTGTGTGTGTGTGTGTGTGTGTAACCATACATTGTCAAACACATAGTTCCTGTGATTATTTTTAAACAAATTGTTATGTTAGATCAATTAAGAATAAGAGGGGAGTTCTCTGATGGTGTAATGGCTTAAGGCTTCAGCGCTGGCGCTGTCAGTGCTGTGGCCTGGGTTCGATTCCCAGCCAGGGAGCTACCCACATACCAAAAAAAAAAAAAAAAATTAAGAATAAGAAAGATAAAGATTTTATTTTACCTTCACTTTTTACTTCCCTAGGTAGTAGTTTCTCTTCCTTTCTTTCTGTTTTTCTTTTTTTTTTTGAGGGGGTGGTTCCCTGGCTGGGAATCGAACCCAGGCCGAGGTTTTGAGAGCGCTGAAGCCTAGCACTACACCACCAGGGAACCCCCCCTTCTTTATTTAGATCTGAGTTTCTGACCTATATTATTTTCCTTCTCTCAGAAGAACTACTTTTAATGTCTTGCAAGGATGGTCTACTGGCAACAAATTTCCTCAATTTTTGTTTGTCAGAGGAAGTATTTCTATGCTTTTAAAGGTTAATTTCACAGAGTACAGAATTCTGGGTTGGTAGGTTTTTTTCTTTCAATGCTTTAAATATTTAACTTCATTCTCTTTGCTGACGTGGTTTCTGAGAAGTTGGATGTAATTTTTATGCTTGCTCTTTGTAGGGAAGATGTTTTTCTTCCCTCTGACTTTATTTAGGATTATTTTTTAATCTATAATTTTCTATATTTTGAAAATGATATACCTAGATGTTGTTGGGTGTTTTGCTTTGTTTTGATTTTGCGTTTATCCTGCTTAATATTCTCTGGGATTTCTGGATCTCTGAGTTTAGTGCCTGACATTAATTTGGGGAAATTCTCAGTCATTGTTTTAAATATTTATTCTGTTTTACTGTCTTTTCCTTCTGGCTTTCCCATTATGCATATGTTACACTGTTTATGGTCTCATAATTCTTGAATATTCTGTGGTGGGTTTTTTTTTCTTTCTTTTTAGTTCTGGAGGTTTGTGTTGTGATATCCTTAAGACAGAGATTCTTTTCTCACCCGTGTCTAGTCTATTACTAAAACCCTCAAAGACATTCTTCATTTGCTATTGTTTTTTATCTCTAGCATTTCTTTTTGATTCTTAGAACTTCTTCCTTTCTGCTTACATTGCCCATCTGGTCTTCCATGCCATGGACTTTATCCATTAGCATATTAATCATAGTTTTAAATTCCTGTTCTGATATTTCATAATCCCTACCATATCTGAGTCTGGTTTTAATGCCTTCTCTATCTCTTCACACTGTGTTTTTGTCTTTCAGAGTGTCCTATAATTTTTTTCTTCATAGCTGGACATAATGTACTGGGTAAAAGGAACTGCTGTAAATAGACCTTTAGTAATTTGGTAACTGTGAGGGGTGAGAAAGTGTTTTTTAGTCCTATGATTAGGTCTCAGTCTTTTAATGAGCCTCTGGACTGTGAATTTCACAAATGTTTCTCAGTTTCCCCTTCCCCTCTTAGGTGGGACAGGATGGCTAGAATGGTATAGAGTTAGATTTCCCTTCTCCCTGATCTGTTAGCCTTTGTTTAGTGCCTGCAGGTTAGGCTCTGGTTCACAGTTGCTCCTCAGGGCAGACCTTGTTAAGAACATAATGGGCGAGCATATTTCAAAATTGTTCCTTGTCCCCTCCCCCTGTGGAAGCAGGACAGAATTTTTCTCATTGTGAGAATCTGGTAGAGATCTAGGAGCTAGAATACACAAAAGTGTTGGTCCCAGTGACGGAGCATAATACAGCAAGTCCATCTGTGTTGTCATATTAATAAATGGCAAGGTTTCATTCTTTATCATTGCTGAGTAATATTCCATTGAATATGTGTACAACATCCATTCATCTGTCAGTGGATACCTAGGTTGCTTCTATATTTTAGCTGTTGTAAAAACCGTTGCAGTGAATGTAGAGTTGGAGATATCTTTTTTCGAATTTGTGTTTCCATTTTCTTTGTATAAATATCCAGAAGTGGAATTGCTAGGTCGTATGGTGGATCTGTTTTTAGTTTTTTGAGGAATCTTCATACTGTATTTCATAGTGGCCATAACAATTTATAGTCCCACCAACAGTGCACAAGGGTTCCCTTTTCTCCACATACTTGCCAACAAATGGTATTTGTTGACTTTTTTATAATAACCATTCTGACAGGTGTGAGGTAGTCCCTTATTGTGGTTTTGATTTTCATTTCCCCGATGATTGGTGATGTTGTGCATCTTTTCATGTTCTCTTTGGCCATCTGTATGTCCTTTCTGAAGAAATGTCTCTTCATCTCCTTTGCCCACTTTTTATTATATTGTTTATTTTTTTGTTACTAAGTTGTATATCTTTATATTTTTTGGATATCAACCCCTTTATCAGATACATCATTTGTGAATATCTTCTCTCATTCAGTAGGTTGTCTTTGTTTTTATTGCTGGTTTCCTCTGCTGTTAGGAACTTTTTAGTTTGATGAAGTCCGGTTTGTTTATTTTTGCTTTTGTTTCCCTTGCTTGAGAGGATGTATACAAAAATGTATTACTTGGATTGATGTCAAATATTTCACCTATGTTTTCTTCTAGGAGTTTTATGGTTTCAGGTCTTACATTTAAGTCTTTAACCCATTTTGAGTTTATTTTTGTAAATGAGTGGTCCAGTTTCATGTTTTTGTGTATATCTGTCCAGTTTGCCCAAACGACTTGTTGAAGAGACTGTCATCTCTCCATTGTATATTCTTGCCTCCTTTGTAACAAATTAATTAACATACACATGGTTTTTTTTTTAATATACACGTGGGTTTTTTCCTGGGCCCTGCATTCTCTACCATTGGTCTGTGTGTCTGTTTCGTGCCTCTACCATGCTGTTTTGATTATTAAAGCTTTGTAGTATAGTTTGAAACCAGGGAATGTGATACCTCCAACTTTGTTCTTTTTTTCTCAATATTGCTTTGGCTATTCATGGTTTTCTGTGATTCCATATCAATTTTAGGATTATTTGTTCTAGTTCAGTTAAATTTTTTATAAAGAGCACTATTACCTATCTTATATCTGATATGTGATCAGTTAATCTGTTTGATTTTAATACTAAACTGAAGTGGTATCAGGTCTACTGTCTCTGAAACCTTTTTCTTGTTCAAATTTTAGGACCCTTCAAAATTGTACAAGAAAGCAGGTGATGTTGCAGCTGTTGAATGCCAGTCTGAAGAAAGCATACATCTTCATTCACAGGGAGAAAACTGTCCTTTGTCTAAGAAGCTTTCTCCAGCACACTCAGAGATGACAGGTTACATTAATGCAGCATCATGCACTCTTGTTGGTAGCCGGGACCCTGATTTACAGGACAGAGCATTACTTAATGGAGGAACGAGTGTAACAGAAAAGTTGGCACAGCTTATTGCGACTTGTCCTCCCTCCAAGTCTTCCAAGACAAAGCCGAAGAAGCTGGGGGCTGGCACTGCAGCTGCAGGGCTGGTTAGCAAGGGCTTGACCAGGAACACAGGCGTTGGCTCTGTGGCTGGAGTAATCCACAAGGGCTTAATAAAGAAACCAGCCATCAGCACAGCACTTGGATTGGTCACTAAAGATCCTGGGAGAAAGCCAGTGTTTAATGCAGCGGTGGGATTGGTCAATAAGGACTCTGTGAAAAAACTAGGAACTGGCACTACAGCAGTGTTCATTAATAAAGACTTAGGCAAAAAGCCGGGGACTATCACTACAGTGGGACTGCTGAGTAAGGATTCAGGGAAGAAGCTAGGAATTGGCATTGTTCCAGGGTTAGTGAATAAGGAGTCTGGGAAGAAGTTAGGGTTTGGCACTGTGGTTGGACTGGTTAATAAAGACTTAGGAAAGAAATTGGGTTCTACTGTTGGCCTAGTGGCCAAGGACTGTGCAAAGAAGATTGTAGCAAATTCCGCAATGGGATTAGTGAATAAGGACATTGGAAAGAAACTAATCAGTTGTCCTATGGCAGGACTGGTCAGTAAAGATACCCTAAACCTGAAAGCTGAAGCATTGCTCCCCACTCAGGAACCACTTAAGGCTTCTTGTAGTACAAACATCAGTAGTCATGAGAGTCAGGAACTTTCTGAATCCCTGAAAGACAGTACCACCAGCAAAACTTTTGAGAAGAATGTTCTACGGCAGAGTAAAGAAAGCTTGTTGGAAAAGTTCTCAGTTCGAAAAGAAATCATTAATTTGGAGAAAGAAATGTTTAATGAAGGAACATGCATTCAGCAAGACAGCTTCTCATCCAGTGAAAGGGGGACATATGAAACCTCAAAGCATGAAAAGCAACCTCCTGCATATTGCACTTCTCCAGACTTTCAGATGGGAAGTGCTTCTGATGGGTCTACAGCTAAATCCCCTTTTAGTGCAGTAGGCGAAAGCACTCACCCTTCCCCCTCACCTACTGTGTCTGTTAATCCTTTAACCAGAAGCCCACCTGAAAGTTCTTTACAGTTGGCTCCTAATCCATTACTTTTAAGTCCTACCACAGAACTAATGGAAGAAATTTCTGAATCTGGTGGAAAGAACCAGTTTACGTCTGAAAGTACCCACTTGAACATT
Source organism: Lyroderma lyra (assembly GCA_004026885.1). Taxonomy (NCBI): domain Eukaryota; kingdom Metazoa; phylum Chordata; class Mammalia; order Chiroptera; family Megadermatidae; genus Lyroderma; species Lyroderma lyra. Next base: position 71,601 of record PVJL010004052.1, read on the forward strand.
GGTCATAGGTCTGTGGGCCATAGCATGAATATTGAATGTAAAGGGATTGACAAAGAGCTGAATGATTCAAAAACTACACATACAGATATTCCACGAATAAGCTCTTCTCTGGGAAAAAAGCCAAGCTTGACTTCTGAATCCAGTATTCATACAATTACCCCTTCAGTTGTTAATTTCACTAGTTTATTTAGCAACAAGCCCTTTTTAAAACTTGGTGCAGTAACTGCATCCGACAAACACTGCCAAGTCGCCGAGAGCCTAAGCTCTAGTTTGCAGTCCAAACCGTTAAAAAAAAGGAAAGGGAGAAAACCTCGGTGGACTAAGGTGGTGGCAAGAAGCACATGCCGGTCTCCAAAAGGGCTAGAATTAGAGAGATCAGAGCTCTTCAAAAACGTTTCCTGTAGCTCACTATCAAGTAGTAATTCTGAGTCAGCCAAGTTTATGAAAAGCATTGGACCATCTTCATTTGTTGACCATGACTTCCTTAAACGCCGGTTGCCAAAGCTGAGCAAATCCACCACTCCATCTCTTGCTCTGTTAACTGACAGTGAGAGACCACCTCACAAGTCTTTTGCTACTCACAAACTGTCCTCCAGTATGTGTGTCTCTAGTGACCTTTTGTCTGATATTTATAAGCCCAAAAGAGGGAGACCTAAATCTAAGGAGATGCCTCAACTGGAAGGCCCACCTAAAAGGACTTTGAAAATCCCTGCCTCTAAAGTTTTTTCTTTGCAGTCTAAGGAAGAACAAGAACCTCCAATTTTACAACCAGAAATTGAAATTCCTTCCTTTAAACAAAGTTTGTCTGTGTCTCCATTTCCGAAAAAGAGAGGCAGACCTAAGAGGCAAATGAGGTCACCAGTCAAGATGAAGCCACCTGTCCTGTCAGTGGCTCCATTTGTTGCCACCGAAAGTCCAAGCAAGCTGGAGTCTGAAAGTGACAACCCCAGAAGTGGCAGTGATTTTTTTGAGAGTGAGGATCAGCTTCAAGACCCAGAAGATCTAGATGACAGTCACAGGCCACCTGTCTGTAGTATGAGTGATCTTGAGATGGAACCTGATAAAAAAATTACAAAGAGAAACAATGGACAGTTGATGAAAACAATTATCCGCAAAATAAATAAAATGAAGACTTTAAAGAGAAAGAAGCTGTTGAATCAAATTCTTTCAAGTTCAGTAGAATCCAGTAATAAAGGGAAAGTGCAATCCAAACTCCATAACACAGTGTCAAGTCTTGCTGCCACATTTGGCTCTAAATTGGGCCAACAGATAAATGTCAGCAAGAAAGGAACCATTTATATAGGAAAGAGGAGGGGTCGAAAACCAAAAACTGTCTTAAATGGCATTCTTTCTGGTAGCCCTAGCAGCCTTGCTGTTCTGGAACAGACAGCTCAGCAGGCGGCTGGGTCAGCGCTAGGACAGATCCTTCCCCCCTTATTGCCTTCATCTGCCAGCAGTTCGGAGATTCTTCCATCACCTATTTGCTCTCAGTCTTCTGGGACTAGTGGAGGCCAGAGCCCTGTCAGCAGTGATGCAGGCTTTGTTGAACCCAGTTCAGTGCCATACTTGCATTTGCACTCCAGACAGGGCAGTATGATTCAGACTCTTGCAATGAAGAAGGCCTCAAAGGGGAGGAGGCGATTATCTCCTCCTACTTTGCTGCCAAATTCTCCTTCACATTTGAGTGAACTCACAGCTCTGAAAGAAGCTACTCCTTCCCCCATTAGTGAGTCTCACAGTGATGAGACCGTTCCCAGTGATAGTGGAATTGGAACAGACAATAACAGCACGTCAGACAGGGCAGAGAAATTTTGTGGGCAGAAAAAGAGGAGGCATTCTTTTGAGCATGTTTCTCTGATTCCCCCTGAAACCTCTACAGTCCTCAGCAGTCTTAAAGAAAAACATAAACATAAATGTAAGCGCAGGAATCATGATTACCTCAGCTATGACAAGATGAAAAGGCAGAAACGAAAACGGAAAAAGAAATATCCCCAACTCCGAAATAGACAGGATCCGGACTTTATTGCAGATCTGGAGGAATTAATAAGTCGTCTGAGTGAAATTCGAATCACCCATCGAAGTCATCATTTTATCCCCCGAGACCTCCTGCCCACTATTTTCCGCATCAACTTTAACAGTTTCTACACACACCCTTCTTTCCCCTTAGACCCTTTGCACTACATTCGAAAGCCTGACTTAAAGAAGAAGCGAGGGAGGCCCCCGAAGATGAGGGAGGCAATGGCCGAGATGCCTTTTATGCACGGCCTTAGTTTTCCTCTTTCTAGTACTGGCTTCTATCCCTCCTATGGCATGCCTTACTCCCCCTCACCCCTCACAGCTGCTCCCATAGGGTTAGGTTACTATGGAAGGTATCCCCCCACTCTTTACCCACCTCCTCCATCGCCTTCTTTCACCACTCCACTTCCACCTCCTTCCTATATGCATGCTGGTCATTTACTTCTCAATCCCACCAAATACCATAAGAAAAAGCATAAGCTCCTTCGACAGGAGGCCTTTCTTACAACCAGCAGGACTCCCCTCCTTTCCATGAGTACCTACCCTAGTGTCCCTCCTGAGATGGCCTATGGTTGGATGGTCGAGCACAAACACAGGCACCGTCACAAACACAGAGAACACCGTTCCTCTGAGCAACCCCAGGTTTCCATGGACACTGGCTCATCTAGATCCGTCCTGGAGTCTCTAAAGCGCTATCGATTCGGAAAGGAAACTGTTGGAGAACGATATAAGCATAAGGAAAAGCACCGGTGTCATATGTCCTGCCCTCATCTCTCTCCTTCAAAAAGCTTAATAAACAGAGAAGAACCATGGGTCCACCGAGAGCCTTCAGAATCTAATCCTTTGGCCTTGGGATTGCAGACACCTTTACAGATTGACTGTTCTGAAAGTTCTCCAAGTTTATCCCTTGGAGGATTCACTCCCAACTCTGATCTGGCCAGCAGTGATGAACATACAAACCTTTTCACAAGTGCAGTAGGCAGCTGCAGAGTTCCAAACCCTACCCCCAGTGGCCGGAAGAAATTAACTGACAGCCCTGGACTGTTTTCTGCACAGGACACTTCCCTAAATCGACCCCATAGGAAGGAGCCACTGCCTTCCAGTGGAAGGGCAATCCAGACCTTGACAGGTAAGAGGGTCGTCTTGTTGCCTGTTATTTGTGTTAGAGAAATCGATTATTTTGCCCACTGGTTGCCTAATGAACTTCCGATAGGTCTACTGGTTTTTGTTTTTAAAAATGTGTGTTAAATGTTATCTTCAAAGATTTCACATTCACTAGCTATAGAAGTAAGATAACACATGTCTTTAATTTTGAATTTTGAGAAGAGGAGGTATCATCAAAATAAGGAATCTAAGCAAACACTCATCTTTTCAAAATCGGGAAAAATGATTTATCTTTCTTATGCAAAAAGGTTATTATACAGTTCCTTTAGTGAGGAATGGTTCCTATGTTATTAATAGTAGCTCTGCAGGGTTTTTATAGTATCTGCTAATCCAATAATTATAAATGCTTCTGTGTTACAGGATGACTATGTTATTAATTTTGTATGTCTCATAATAAAAATCTAAGCATTCAAGTTACCAACTTCATAAAATTTAACTGAAAATTCACAGGGACTTCGTTTTGCAGAGTTCCTCTAAGTTTCTTTATAAAAGCTGCTTCAGTTGGCTATAAAATGCAGTTATAATGCATTTATAATGTCTAGAAAGTGTCTTAAGAATTGAAAAGAAGATAGACACCAAGAAACAAGAAAGAGGAAGTATTGCCTATTCATATAGAAGATATCTCCAAATTAGGAGTTTTTATCAAAGATCTCAACCTTAAAGGTTTGTAAGTGAAATCTGATGCTGTAAGTAAAATTATGTGTATGTATGCTTTGTATGTATAATATTTTTCAGGAGAAAGTCCATACATTTCATCAGATTTTCCAAGTGAACTCTCTAAGCCTTAATATTCCTTCCTATAAAATGGCACTAGTAGGGTTATTATAAGAAGTACATAAAGTGATTTGCACATAATAATCACATAGATGTTAATTGCTATTATTATTCACCCAAAAGATTAAAAACTTATATATTGGAGGAAATGATAAGCCCCTCGTAGATGAGAGTTTTTGTTCCTAATTTTCATTATTCATGAACTTTTGAAAAATAAAAGATACCTTAGTGGAGAAGTTGAGCATTCTTTAGTTTTTAACAATGTAATAAAGAAAAAAAAAATAATCTTAAACTTTAATTAGGTTCATTCAACAAAAATTTTTTTTACATCTTTAAAATTTGCTTAATGATAGAGAGATAGGCAATCTGAAACCTTTTAGTATTTAGTTATGATACTCTCAGAGAATATAGGATATAATTCACTCACTACCCTTCTTTTTAGGTTTTAGTTATTTTTATTTTATTTTATTTTTTGGTGGGGGGTAGTTCCCTGACCAGGAATCGAACCCAGGCCGCGGCATTGAGAGCACTGAAGCCCAGCCACTGCACCACCAGAGAGCCCCTGCTTATTTTTAAATTTACTTTTAGTTATAGTTGACATACAACATACAATATTGTATTAGTTTCAGGTGTACAGCATAGTGATTCAACTTTTATATACCTTACAAAACAGTCAGCACAATAGGTCTAGTAATCATCTCAACAAATTTTTGACATTTAATCAGCAGTTTTAGAATATCTGCTGTCTGCAAGCTTTCTGCTTCCCGGGCCCTTGTGATGCAACAGGGAGTAAGGCACATAGGCTCATTGTGGAGGAGGTGGGCACTTAAGGTTACACAGTAAATATTATTACTGTTGTCATGAGGGCTGTATTAACAAAGAAAATATAGGTTTTCCTGAGAACATAAAGTGAGGCCCAAGTCATCAAGGTTTCCCTGAGAAAGGGAGCCTAAACCGTTACCTGAAGGATGAACAGCAGTTAGCTCGGTAAACAGAGTTCTTCTCATTCATTCATTCACCTATTCATTTATTTATTTATTGACCAACTTATTGATTGATTGATTTGTTGAATTCCAGAACATCTAGCACTATGCTAGTCACTGGCATATAGTAGAGAGTAAAGACAGTATCTCGTCTTACTAACTTTCAGCTTAGTGAAGATAAACAGGAGAGTGGTGAGCTCATGTAATAAATAATGGCATAGTTGAGAAAAATGCTGTCGGGTTAGTATAACAGTTTTGGGGTGGATAATTAAGGGGCGGGTTACCTATTAAGATAAGAGTTTAGTTACAGCTTGAAACTTGAAAGATGAGAGGCTACTAGCTTCTCAAGCTACTGTATGAATTCATACAACTTTCATGTCATCCTGGTATTCTGCAGTTTATCAGTTGTAAATAAGCCAGTGTTACTTTGCAAAAACACTGTAAAAAAACAAACTTACATTTATGAATTGTCTGTCTATAAATTGATCACCATGAGAAGGACATTTCCCTACAGATAGACTATAGAAAGAAAAGAAGAGCTTTGGACAGCTTTGAGGAACTGTGGTCCTTCAGGTAGTGGTTCAAAACTTTCAGCCTTTGCTTTATACGAGGGCTCTCTAGAAAAAATTCCAACCATAAGCGCCTCTAATTTTCTTAGTACATGGCTGGATACTTTCCAGACAGCCCTCATATGTGACCTTTTGTGGTAATGACTACAGTTTTAAAAAAAATCACTTGCTAAAATTTAAAAATGTGGAGGTTTTATATAAAAACTTCAGGATTCTGTTTCTCTTTTTAAAGAAACGAGAACATCTGACCAACAGTTCACATTTTCTGGATGACATCGATGTCTGGTCTCAGCAGTGACAGCCCCCACCCCGCACCTGTAGTTGCAGCACCCCTATTTCACTTGCCTCAGTCCTCGCAGTCTCCTGTTGTGCATTACTGTGGCCCAGTGTGGCTGTTTAAGTAGTGTATCTGGCTCCAAGGAACATTTTAGTTGGAGGCCCCTAATTTAAGAGTTAGAAGGAACGTAGAACAGGTGGGGAGATGAAGATGGAAGTGCAGTGAGGTGACAGGTTAGATGGTTGGGTGTATCATCTACATGGACATTAAAGTCACCCACGGAGTCAGTTAAAGGAGTCGGCGTGAGGATGAATGTGAGCCTGACTTTAGGGTCCTGAGGAGAGCAGACAGCAGGACAGTCTAACCAGTGCAAAAAGATGGGCTTTAAGAAGAACTTGCCTGTTCTTCCTCTTCTTTAAAAAGGTGATACTCAAAAACATTGAGACCTCTGTGAAGTCACTGTTCTGACAGCAATTCTCTGTCACCAAGTAGATGTCCTGCCGTTCACTTCAGTTCTGATACTCTCCCCCTGGAGTGAGTCACAGAAGATCCCACAAGTAAAAAGCAGAGGTCTTGGATGGCTGCACGTTTTCACTGTGCCCAGCTCACTCATACTTCGGCCCAGCCTCCTGCAATTTTGGGATTGCCCACAACCCCTCACTTTTGAAAATTTGGTAGAACTCACAGAACTTACTGAAACTACTTATTTACAAATATAGTTTTATTTTAAATGATACAGATCAGAAATTGAGATGCCTAGGGCGTTGTCTGGGCACGAAGAGGACACAGAGCTTTTATGCCCAGTCTTTGTGGAATTTGAGTGTGTTGCCCTCCCAGCCATTAGATGTTCACCAACCAAGAAGCTCTAACAGGCCTCATGTCCAGTGTCTTGATTTGGGCTTCCTTACATAGACCTGACTGACTGACTGAAATCATTGGCCCTGTACTTGAACTCAGTCTCTAGCTCCATTCTGTCCACTGTAGATTGTGCTGGCCCAAAAGTTCAAGCCTCTAATTGTGTGGTGGGTCTTTTTAGTGACCAACCCCTGTCCTGAAGCTGTCTCAGGGTCCACTTTAAGTCACCTCTTTGGTATAACAAGGACACTTGTATTACTCAGGAAATTCCAAGGGTTTTTGAAGCTCTGTGCCAGGAGTCAGAGACAAAGAAGATACATTCTTTAAAAAATATAAAAAAGAGGGGTTCCCTGGTGGTGTAGTGGCTAGGCTCTGGCGCTCTCAATTCCGTGGCCTCGGTTTGATTCCCAGCCAGGGAACTACCAAAAAAATTAAATTAAAAAAATAAAATGAAAAAGAACAGATATATTCTTTATTATATCACATGTCTAAACTCTTCTGTGAATTAGTCTGTATCTTGGAATCTCTCCATCGTCTTCACAGTTAAAACTCTTTGGATAAGTAGAAAGAAATATGACTTGATTTTCTAATAGGGACTTTTTTCAGGTACACATGAAAACTGGTTCACCTGTTCCTTAAAACCAGTTGAGGAAAAGATTCTTAGTTTGAAAAAGTAAGTAAATAGTACTAAACAAGGCACGGGGTATCAACTAATCGGATCACTTTGAAAGTCAGAACTTGTTTTGTTGAGGCAAAACTTTGTATATTTGACGTTGTTTTAATCTTAACTATTATGATGGTAGCTGTCCCTTCAGCAATTATTTTGTCTGTTGTTTGCCAGATACAAGGAATACAAATATGAGTAAGATATAATTTCTGCCCTCGAGGAATTTACAGTTCAGCAGAGAACAGACATGTATACAAATTATTGATAGCTAAAATCGCAATGTCCACACTGTGCTTTGGGGAACACAGAAAAGAGGGACTCGCTTAAAAGGAGCTAGGAAGATGCTTTGAGTTTGGTGTACAAAGAATAGAGGGTGAGTACTGGTTTTTACGGAGAGAAATAAGCTGCTCTGGGTTTGACGCTGTGCTTCCGCAACTAAGTAATCTGGGAGGGGACCCAAGAGATGGGGCTGGAGAGGTTGTAAAATCTCTTGTTTTGGTGAGATCCAAGGAGTGGGGAGTTTCAGGTTTTAAAGCAGGAGATTGATTTGCTGAGCTTATGTTGACAGCAGTATGGTAGATGGATTAGAGAACTATCAGGGGACCAGTTTGAGAATATTTGCTGTCCCAGCAAAATATTACAGGTGTCTTAACTAAGGTAGTGATAGAGGTGTGTACTCAGCAGAAGTAGATTTCCAAAGAGGTAAGGAGACGGGGCACGATTTCAGAATGCCTTCAGCACCCCTCTCTCGGGCAGTTGGCTGGATGGTTCTGCAATTAAGTTACAAGAGACAGAAAATGGTTTGGACTTTTATGCTGTTCAGTGAGATAAATGGATCTGTAGTTCAAAAGAGAAATCAAACTGAGAGATAAGTTTTAGATGTGCTTGTTGAAGCCATGAGGAATGGTTGGTAATATTTAGGGCGAACACAGAGGTTTCCTAAGGGAGCTGGTGGTCAGAGGTGTCAGGTGCTGCAGAGCTCCATTAGGCGGTTTGTTCCGGCAGATCATCAGTGATCTGAGAGCCGTTTCCGTGGTATCAAATGTTAGATTTCTGGGGGTTAAGGAATGAAAGGGAAATGAGGAAATGCAGACAATTAAAATTCTTACAGCTTTAAATATTGTAGCAATTCTGACTGGTTTATAATTTACTCTTTTCTTACAATGTCAAGAAAATAATTGCATCTTCTCAGTCTGTGATTATTTCAGTGTCACATAGTTTTTCTTCTTAAAACATCAAGAGCATAACTGAACTTCTTGTTATTTTAAGTTGACCTTCTCTGTCTCAGTTGATACTTTTTCCATACCAAACTTGAAAAGATAGATTCAGTATACATAAGTTGGTATCCTGTTAAAATATGCCAGAAAGTACTTTACTTATTATACCATGTATTTACAAAGTTGTCAGTTATCTTTGTGACATTGTTATCCTAAAACAGCTCTCGTGGCCAAAGCTTAAACAACAGTTTAAACAACAAAGTAAATGACAGTATTGGATTATAACCTAGAGAATAGGTAAATATCCATGAGTTCATGCCCATATAAATGATTGATTAAACCAGTGGTTCTCAACCTTCCTAATGCCACAACCCTTTAATACAGTTCCTCATGTTGTGGTGACCCCCAACCATAAAATTATTGATAGCTGCTCTCTACACATGTGTGACTGGACTGCATAAGTACATGTCCGCATAAATATGTGTTTCCTGATGGTCTTAGGCGACCCCTATGAAAGGGTCGGTCGTTGGATCCCCAAAGGGGTCGCGACCCACAGGTTGAGAACCACTAGATTAAACAAATAAATGGAGGAAGGGGACAGTTCTTCCTTACAATATATGCAGACTGTTCCCATCAAGGAGGCGCAGCTTAATCCTCTCTTTTGATTATGGGCTGTGTCTAGTGACCTGATTCTAAAGAACAGGGTATAGGGAAGGAAGAAGAGTAACTTCACAGTAAAAGGGCCTAGCAAGTGCAAGGTTAACATCACCGGTGATAACTCACGATGGTGACATGTGGCCTGTGATACCATATGATTAAAAGGGAACTTCAGTCCTGTGATATTCTTTCCCAAAACTCATAACCTCAGTCTAATCATAAGAAAACATAAAAAAAGGTGGGGGGCATTGTACAAAAAATACCTGACCAGTACGCCTCGAAAGTACCAAGGACCTGAAAAAACAGGAAAGACTGAGAAACTCACAGATCCAAGGAGATTAAGGAGTCACGACAACCTAAGTGCAGTGTGATATCCTGAATTGGACCCTGAAACAGGAAAAGGACGTAAGTGGAAAATTTATACCAACGGTAATTTCTTAGTTTTGACAAGTGTACCATACTTAGGTCAGATGTTAGCATTAAGGGACTTGGGGTAAAGGATGAGAATTCTTGTACTGTACTAGTTTTGCAAGTTTTATGTAAATTTAAAATTATTCCAAAACCAGTTTAAGTTTTTTTCAAAAAGCAGACTGCCAGTTGTTAAGTGAAAGCTATCTCAAACCAATAACTGATTAAGGAAAAAAATAAAAAAGCTTCTTTACTATTTGTATTGAACTGATTTGTAAGTGTCAGTTGGAATATAACAAACATGTTTGATAAGTTATGTTGGTGTATATTTGAGGAAAAAGAAATGAAATCAGATCGGGGCGCAGGCAGAAACACTAGTCCTTCATACGTAGTCTGGAGCAAGGCCTTTAACCTCTCTCTCCTTACTTCCTAGATGGGGTCTCAGACTGACTTAATCATCAAGTGGTTTGGTCTAAACAAATGAAATCTCATAAAGCCTTATGGTCTAATCATTTTATAAATGTGGTTAGCTTTTTTTACTTACCTATAATAATACTCTTCTATACTGATATATACTAAGTTTGAAATCAGCTTGATGCATATGAAATTGTAGTGAAATCACACACTTTAAGTGAGGCCAGGCAGTCCTAATAACTAATTCTGTCTAAGTATCTATGTTAGGTAGACGTGAGGCCTGGTAAGAAAGCGTTTCTGATCCTCAGTGTCAGATACTCTGTTCCTGTTTTACAGCGTTTGCAGCTCAGGGCTGGCTACATGTTCCAAAACCTGCTACCTCGTTTCAAAAACGAGGAGAGTTGGCAGCACAGAGTATCTTTACATTTGCCAATTGCAAGTTGTAGAATAAGCAGGCAATGGGACATTACTGTGGGTGTTGATAACTATTTTGTCTCTCAAGAATAAATTAGAGGTAAATCTTTTTTTTGTTTGGAAGAAGTATATTCACTGTAAAAGCATAATGATTGAGGCAGAGCATACTGAGTTTTGTTTTTAACTGAAGAATGTAAGCATTAATCAGAATTCTCTGATTTCTGACAATTCTCTAGCATGGTGTGTAAGATATAGCCATACGTGAAGTGTGAACATGTAGAGATGAAATCAGAAAATTGATTGTGGTAATTAGTGCAGTTTGGGGAATTTCCAGAGGAATTCCAATTCAGTGAATGATCTGATTTGGGCATTCATTATAAGTAAGTAGCCCAGTTAGAGGGAGAAAAACAGACTTTTTAGCTTAAAAATCTTCAACATAGGGTCTGAATCATAGTGCATTTAATTGATGAGTCAGATGAAATGTATTGCTTTCAAAATGTATTTCCTACAATTGGAGACAGCTGTTTTTATTGTGGAACCAGCTCTTATCTCAGCATTCACCTCATTCGAAAGAAGCTTCCAGCAGTCCTGTGAACTGTGAACCATAGCAAAGGATTCAGAACTTGAAACAAATAATCTTGATCAGAGGTTTCCAAATAGTTTGGTATTAAATTTTGTAGCTTGCTTTACTTTTGGTGAGGAGTGATTTAAATATTAGAAGTTAGCTTTAAATGTGTTATTTTAAAATTAATTTATGTCATCTTTGAACTGACTATGGCATAGTATCTTTCCAAATCTAGCATACTTACTCTGTTTTACCACCATTTACCCAAAGACTTTTCTAGTGTTAGAAACATCAAACAACCTGCTTATTCAAACCATTTCCTGGTTACTTGGGTCTTTAGTATTGAATTCCCCAACAGGGTGTGACCAAAATTCATGCTGTATTAAGTTGTGAAAGTTTTAATAGTGGATTTAGTGTAAGGAAATACACATTTAATCCAACAGCTGTACATTCACTGTGTTCTTTTGCTAATTTACATTTGGGAATTTCTTGTTTTTTCAGTCTAGGATACTCAGGGCTTCAAAGAAGTTAGGTTGAATCTTTATTCCAGTATTTTCTTTGTGATGTCCCCCCTCCCATCAGACTCTGTTATCTGTGAGGATTTTCTCTGTTTATCCTATGTCTTTGCCCATGTGACTCTCTCTTCACACCCAGGCTTTTGTATGTAAATGTAGTAGTCCTTTTTTATCTTAGATTTGTTTCAGTTCCACCTGTGTAGAGGACAGTCAAGATCTCTTGTGACAAGTCAACTTCAGAACATCTTGGTTTCCATCCATTTTTGTGTATCATGTAAAGATTTCCAGATTCTTATCCCTTTAAAATCCACTTATAATCTTTTTTGTTTTCTCAACTTTCTGGCATTCTTATTTACTACTATCTTTTTCCCTTTTTTGTCTTCTTTGACACAGATGTTTTTCTAAAACCTGTCTTTATCTTTAAAACCTGTCTTCATCGAATAATATCCGGAGATCCTACAATCCAAATAACTTCCAGGCTCCTTCACATCTCCCAAGTCTGTTTTTAATTCTTAATTCCCTCTTTACTATTCCAGTTTATGATACTCTTTTTTTTTTTCTCTTCAGTTTCCCTTTTTATTAGGAGGCTGCCTGCCTTGTTTTTTACATGAAGGACTCTATTGTTCTAACAGAAGAAAAATTTTACTTGCAGTCATCAGCTTATGTTTATGTTGAAGTCCAGTTTTACTTAGGTACTATTTTTGTGATTAATCTGTAATTTCTGCTTCCTTCATTTATGTGTGTATAGTTTCTAAAAAAAAGTCTGAAGCTGTCGTCTCAGTGATAAGAATTCAGTAGTGTTTCTATCCAGCAGTTTTCTGAATTGAGAAATTCCCATTTATATTCCCTGTTGACTTCTGAAGTACTTAGTTGTTCAGCTTTGTACTATATTGAAATGAGACATGATGGGAACTCTCTGATATCTAAAATTATATGTGTTCTCCGTGTGTATGCTTTGAGGAAGCAGCTGATTTCCTTAAACTGGAATACATACAAACTTCTTGTCCTGTAAGGAGTGGGAATCTTCATGTAACCCTCTGGGCAGATCTGAAGTGACCACTGATGAGACGTGAATAAAACCATGCACCACGTGATGGAGACAGCAGCAGAGCATTAACTCCCCTTAGGAATCAGCCGTGATATAGAAGAACCAAAGTGTCACTCAGAGGAAACAGAGCCACGTTCTCCCCTGGTACACAGCTGGCTGAAAAGCCAGGCACCTCCTGTCTGACTCATCGTTCCTATACATCTCTGTCATTGTCATCTAGAACACAGTCCCGCCCCTGGGGAAGCAAGCTATGGTGAAGAATCAGGGAATTAGAAGGTTCACTTCAAGGGAGCTTTTCCCAACTTTGCAGTTACCTGCCAGCCTCGGAGGTACCTGTCTTACTAGTACCTATTAATTGGAGGTCCTTATTTTATTAGCACTTCCCCATGTTTAAGATCAATGCTTGATACTCTAGATTACTTCCCATTCCTAATTGCGCGTAAGTCCCTGCCCTTCTTTAATTTTTGTTTTAATATTGAATGATTGCCTGCACTTGTCAGTGACATTTGAGTCAATTCATGTATGACATTTATAAAAACTCTTTGAATTTTTTACATGATCTCATTTTGGAACTCACAACAACCATGTGAGTTAAAATTCCTTATTAAACCAACATTCAAGTATGTTTACTTGCCTAGATCTTATAGTTTAGTTTATAGCAGAGCTAGGAATCCATCCACTCAGCATGCCCTCCTCCATAGTCATGTATTTAGCACTGTACCGTGTTGCGCTCTGCCTTGCATCCTGTGTTAGGTTTTGACACATAAGTGTGTTGATCTCTTTTGAAATGTACATGCTGGTTCTTTTGGGGCATTATCTTGCTCTTTCCCAGCCACCCTCCTGCGTAATGGCACTTACAGTCCACTTCTGGCAGTACTGGAGAGAATGTTTGCAGATTCCATGTGCTTTGGCCACTGTTACCATGCTTTTTGATCATCTTTAACAGGCACCTCTTGCACAGAAGTTTATATCATTTTCCAGTAAACGTAATTGCTTACATCATTAGTAATATTGTTTCAGATAGTCTCATCTTCTTATTGCTTAGGCAGTGTTTTTAAATGAAGTAAGGGTCTAGATCCTTAAGGGGAACTTCATTCCCCTTAAATATGGAATATTATCAAGAAAAGCTCTGCTCTGTATGAACAAGGGATTTAAACAGACTCTTAGATGAAAAATGAGAACCTTCCTAAATGAAGTTTTATTCCAGTCTCCTACTAAGTCCTAGGACTAGGCTGCTGGCCTCCATTACTTTCAGGAAGTGACACATGCCTCAGAAACGAAGCAAGCTAAGCCATCTCTCTCTCAATTGTTTCAGTTTCTCAGGAATTGCTGTACAATGCTGCCAATAACGGTCTCCGGGGATCTGACCCCCCCATTCCACCTCCCACTGCCTCCTCTGCAGCTCCAGATGCCACCAAAAGAAGGAGCTCAGAAGAAAGTGCCTGTACCCTCTTTTACCCTGAGGTGGGTGAGGCCAGGCAGGGTGATTCTCAGGATATCCTGATGATCAAAGGTGTAGTTGAAGCCTTCATCAAGACTTTCTTGAAGATAACCAAGAAATTTGGGAAACATTACCAAATAGCCTAGAAACTGAAGACAGAGCTCAAGAATGGATGGCACAGAGGCCACCTGAAATGTAATACATGATGACGTCCAGGCCCCCAAATAAGCTCCTTGAGGGCAGAGACTACTATGCTGTTTTTGTATCTCCCTGCCCCCTGCGATGTCTAGCACAGTACCAAACACCTAAGCTGTGTTCAGTGAGTGTTAGTTTATGATGGAGAGAGAGAAGACCAGAAAAAGCGTTGTCTACCCACTTCTTTCCCGACACCAAGTCTAAGATTGTTGGTCCATTCAGCAGGGAAGTACTGATAAAAAGAGCTCAGTGATGTCTCAAGCTTCTTGGCCACTGTTGTCTTGGTTGTGTGTGTGAGTCCAGTATATGAGTTTTCCAGTTTTAATACTTAAAGTTTTATCTTCATTGATTCCTGGACTTCTACTTCTTAGGTATTTTATTGGTATTTAACACTTTAATGGAAATCTCATCTTACCTGAACCACATTCTAGGAGGATTTATTGTTGTATTTTAAAATCCCTTTGTATCTGTTTTTAAGACTCAGTAACAAAGTCTTACTTCCTGATTAGCTCTTACGAGAGTCATCACTGCGTTTCAGAAGCAGGACATACTCTTACATCAGTTTCCCAGAGATCTCACCTGTTGCTCTTGAATGGCCCTGCATGTCTTATGTCTCACCATTTACCAGACTGTGATTGGAGGCAGTACATAATCAGAACAAAGCTCAGGGTTTACTGTTCTCCTAGAGAAAGAGAGGTACTAGAAACTTAGCTCCATGCAGTTCTTCTGTCTCCAAGCTGTCCTTCAGACAATTAGTCACTTCTTCATCAGGAGTTACTCTCATTTAGAGGGAGATTTTTAAAAGCTCATCTTCAGGTATTTGATTTCTTGTACCTTTGGTGCCTCCAGTTATAGGTAAGACTTTTTGTCACGTTTTTTAAGTTAAAAATGAACATTTCATAGTGCTCCTAGTTTTTGACAAACGTGAAGTGGACGTTCCTTATGTATTCTCAACAGCTGGCTTTTCAGGTCATAAGGAATCCAATACCAGAACCAAGTGTATTTTATTCAGGAAGACCATCTTGAATGACATACTCTCCTGTGGGGTAGGCGATGTGTTAAATTATGCTGCATTAATTTGGGGTTTCGGTAAACATAAGGGACTTTTTGAAAGGACTTTGACCTTCTTTGTCTTAGTGAACTTGTAAAAGAACCTTAAGTATACAGCTTTAAAGGAGGTTTATTCTATTCCATGGATAAATTAGTCACTACTTCTAGAATGTGTGCTACAGAGGAAAAACTTAGACTCTGAAAAGAACCTCTGTGGATTACTTAGAATATGTAGATTTTAGGTCTGACTCTTTAATTCTCATCTCTGATTCTATTAAATGAAACGCTCAGGTTGGACCTGGTTTCCTTACATCAGTCGTTCCTAGTTAATTCTTTATAAGTAAGTTTTGTCAGTTAATATGATAAATTTGAATCAGTAATCAACAGATTTTATTACAACATAACTAGTGATTTTTATCAGTAAGCGTCTCAATTATATGTTTCATAGTGGTAATACATAAAAATGAAATAATTTATTCTGTTCATTTTCCACTAAAAGCAGTTTTCCCTCTGTTAATGTAACAGGAGGAATTATGTATGAGACCTGTGAAATTCTGTCAGCAGCATCTAGTGTGATTTGTCCTCTGCTTATTGTCCTCTTACTGTCAGCTTAAAAGTCTACTGTTACAGGGTATGGCACTGACAACAACTAAATGAGAACAGTGCTAACCACAGAATGGTTTAACATTATTTTTAGACTTGAATTTTCCTATAATTTCTATCTTTTACTGTCTTTCCAGGTTCCCAGCCAACCTCAGATAAGTCTTCCCAGCGAGCACCAGAGAGCACAAACTGTAGCCCTACCCGGAAGAGGTCTTCATCTGAGAGTACTTCTTCAACAGGCAAGAGCTGGGTGTTTTATGAAGAAAATTTCCCATCTGTTACCTGTAAACAGACTTAAAATTTAACATTGTAGACTTGAAATTTATATTGACTTACAGCATAATATTGTAGAAACAAACAAAAGTAGTTCTGAGACATCAGACTCACTAATAATACACACTGAAACAATATAACAATCTCCCCTTTTTACCCTTCTTTAAGTCCAGGCAGACATACAGCGATCCTCCCTTACCCACAGGGGATCTGTTCCAAGACCCTGGTGGATGCTTCAAACCGCAGATAGTACTGAACCCTACGTGTGTGTATACATTTTCTGTTCATGTCTTCTACCCATAAATTCCTTTTCCATCTTAACTAAATATCATGTACCATGGCTGTAACTTTTCCAGTTTAAAGTGCAACAACAAAACTAGCATGACTTTCTTTTTCCTTCACAGTTTCACGGGTAGAAGATTCGTTCTTACCATAGATCTTAGCAACCTCAGCATATGATTTTTTTTTTCCTCTATTAAGTGGAGCACTTTCACTTTTTCACTGTACGTCTTCTTTCTGGCATATCCGAATTGCCAACATCACTACTCACAGAAGTGACAGATACTGTGATATCAAGACAGCTAATCTGATAACATAGACGGCTCCTGAGTGACTAATGGGCAGGTAGCATATACAGCGTGAAATCTCTGGACAAAGGGATGATTCACATACCAGGTCGGACAGAGCAGGACATCACAAGATTTCACCCCACTGCTCCTAACAGTGTGAAATTTAAAACTTATGAATTGTTTATTTCTGGAATTTTCTGTTTAATATTTTTGAACTGCCATTGACTGTAGGTAGCAAAGCACAGAAAGTGAAACAGCATATAAGGGCAGAGACCACTGTAGTCCAGAAAGATTAATTCAGAACAAATAGGTACAAGAGTATCAGACAAAAATAGAGATTGTTAAAGTTGAGGTAAAGGAGTATGTAGTTTAGGGGGAGTGTGTTTAATAAAGACTTAGATATATACTGTATAAAACTGTTTAGTAATA
The DNA here is from genome assembly GCA_004026885.1 of Lyroderma lyra. Taxonomy (NCBI): domain Eukaryota; kingdom Metazoa; phylum Chordata; class Mammalia; order Chiroptera; family Megadermatidae; genus Lyroderma; species Lyroderma lyra. The sequence goes on from PVJL010004052.1 coordinate 88,704, forward strand.
GTTTCCAAAGTAGCACTCACAGATCCCTAAGGGATACAAAACTGTTTATGAGGTTGCAAAAAGAATCTCCATTAATATTTATTTCTAAACTTCAACTTTTAAATGAGTAATTTTTATGTATTTTATGTATCAATATATAATCTCTAAATATGGTATAAAATTTTTAGAATTTATACATAGATTTAGGTTATGCTCTCGATTTGTGTTTTACACATAGTATGTGTGTTTCCAAAAAAACAAAATAGAGGGTGACATGAGGGCTGTCTGGAAAATAATCCAACCATAAATGCCTCTGTTTTTCCTATTACATTGCTGGATACTTTCCAGACAGCCTGTCTGTCTCTCTGTCTCTCTGTCTCTCTCTCTGTCTCTCTCTGTCTGTCTCTCTCTCTCTCTCTCTCTCTCTCTCTCTCTCTGTCTCTGTGTGTGTGTGTGTGTGTGTGTGTGTGTGTGTGTGTTGTATCTATCTACTCTACTGCCTTTACTAGGGATTGGAGAGCAAGAAATCATTTTTAATTTATCAATGGTATCAGGATACATGGAGAGTGTGGCAGGTTCATGTCAGGCAGTGGGAGTAATGTATGTAAAGGGAGAATAGTGAGTTCGAGAAACTAAATAAAAGAGGCAATGGTTAAAGTAAAGCCAGTGACTAAATAAGAGACGTACCTAATGAAGAAAATCACCGAAATATTTCACTTTAGGAAACAAAAGAAATAATACCTGTTCATAAAGTTCCTCTTACTGTAAGACTAATTTATTCATTCAGATAAATATTTATTAGAGCTCACCATGAGTACTGAGCACTGGGGATACAAACATGAGTGAGATAAGGTTCCTGTCCTCAAGGATCTGGACATAATCATCAACAGCACTGGGCTGAATTCTGAAATAGACCAGGGTACAAAATGTTAAGACACACAAGGGAACTCAAGCACTAATCACTTGGGGTGACTAAAGAAGACATCCCTGAAGATGTGACATATACACTACTATGATTTCAGTGGGACAAAAATAAAGCTAAGAGTGTATTTAACACACCACCACAGCATGTGTAAAGAGAGACATAGAACCATAAAATAGAGTGGTATTTTTGGAGATCAATACATCGTTTGATATTATAGTATCCAAAGGGTATGTGATGGTGCTGTAAAAGTAACAATGGACTGGAGCACATATGCAATGTTTTATTTTCATTTGAAGGCATAGTGCTGAAAAAAATTCCAAAATTTCAGTGGCTGAACACAACAAAGATTTGAAGTTTGTTCGTGCTGTATGACCATCATGGGTCTGCTTCATGTTGTCTCCCCTTCAGTTCCTGTCTGACAGAGTAGCCTCTGTCTGAAATGTTGCCTGTGTTGTGGAGGATGGTGAAGGGCCATAGTCCAGCACTAACTGGCTCTTAAAATCATTGCCCAAGTAACACATGTTACTTCTCACATTTTAGTGCCAAAGCAAATCACATGAAGTCTCACATCAAAGAAGTGTGGGAAGTATATAATTCGATCAAGCAAGGAGCAGCAAATATTTATGCATAATAATGTAGTCTACCTCATACACATTTTAGAAAAATTCTAAAACAGTACATTGTGGAGAATGGAGTGTGGCAAAACAAATGTATAAACACAGTAGGTAATGGCTTCAGATCTGGATATATTAAATTTGAACTGTTGGGGATGTTGACGTAGAGATGTTGAAAAGCCATTTGGAAGTCATGGTTTATGATGTGAGACACATGGTAAAGACACAGATCTAGCACTAAACGTCATACATTAAACTTCAGCCTGACTGTGAATGAGATTGCCCAGAGAAAAGTGTAAATTGAGACGATAACAGGAGTGGAGATTTAAGAAACATTAGCATTTGAAAAAGAACTGGAAGAACAGATGTCAGTGAATGACATGAAAATTTAAAAAAATTTTTTTAATGTGGGTAGTTCCCTGGGAATCGAACCCGGGCCGCAGCGTTGACAACGCTGAAGCCTTAGCCCCTACACCACCAGGGAACTCCCTAAATAATTTTTAAACAGGAAATCAGAGTACATGTCATTGAACTATGAGAATAAACGTGTTCCTGGTGGAAGAGGACAGTATAAAAAGGGATTGGGGCCCTTGACAGTTCAGTGGAGTTGGAAGTAATTGGAAGATAAAGTGTATTATCATAGAAATAGTGGAGGCAGGATTTTAAAGAGTAGTGACATAAAATATAGCTGAGATTTTAAAATTTTAAAAAGTATAAATTTAAATAATACTATTGGATATTATTTGAAAGAAGTTATTGGTAATTTGAGAAAAATTCCAGTGTCGTCTGGTGTGACTGGAATCAAGAATGCTTACAAAGCAGTATCTAGAAGAGGGTCATATTTTGAAGTCATAGAGATAAGAAATCCACTAATTAACTTTGGAAAAGTAACCTGTGATCGTTAGGTGTAAACTGGACATCTTGAGAAGTGGCCTATTTTGATCCGATTTTTATAATGTCATAAAGCTAACATAGCTTGCCCAGAGGAAGTTGAGCATTTCCCACATCAGTTATAGTCATAAAAAGTTGCCCAATGGCATCTGAAGAAACAAAGTACCAAATCACTGGGTCACTGAGATAACAAGGTTTATCTAAGACCACTTATTTTCTGATCTTATTGGAAGTATTCTAATTTGAAAGCTTTTCCCAAAAGAAAGTTCCACTTCTATTCCTTTGCACTTCAGACATTATCAGAAAAACTCATGGACCTCATGGACACTGTCAATAGTTTAGTGGTTGCTTGGGGGCACAGGGAAGAGGGTGGGAGAAGAGGGGAGGGCGAGCCAAATACATGGTGATAGAGAACTCACACAGGGTGGTGAACATATAATGTGACACATAGACAATGCACTGTAGAATTAGATACCTGGAACCTATGTGATTCATGTTAACCAATGTCACCCCAATAAGTCTAACAATAAAAAATAAAAACATTGTCAGCAAAAACACTGAACTAGAAATACCATCTGTATTTAAAGTGTAGATCTCTATTAAAGATACAAGATTGATTTAACTCTTGAAGTCTTTTACCTGGACCTTCACTTTTGAAGAAATCAACTCTTACTTCATTCTGCTCCTCATCTCAGAGAATGACAATTGTTTTTTAATCCACATATTATTAGGGAATATGGGCCAATTTTTCATTTATTATGGTTATTGTAATGTACCTCATTTAAGAAAGTAAGCTATCAACTTGCCTGAGAAAGACAAACGCTTATGGTATTATATTTAATCTTGGTATGAAAAATAGAGCAGTATTCCTTGTCTTTTATCCTCTGTAAAAAGTTATTTAAATAACTAGCTGTATTTAATTGTTATCTATGTGTAATATGTCATCTTATTTAGTGAATGGAGTTCCCTCTCGAAGTCCAAGATTGGTTGCTTCTGGGGATGACTCTGTGGATAGTCTGCTGCAGCGGATGGTACAACATGAGGACCAGGGGGCCCTGGAGAAAAATATTGATGCTGTCATTGCATCTGCCTCTGTGCCACCTTCCTCCAGTCCAGGCCATGGCCACAGCAAGGAGCGAACCCTAGGAAAACCAGACAGCCTTCTAGTGCCTGCAATCCCCAGTGACACCAACAGCAATAGCATGTCACTGCTTTCTGAAAAGTTGCCAAGCAGCTGTTCCCCCCATCACATCAAGAGAAGTGTAGTGGAAGCAATGCAGCGCCAAGCTCGGAAAATGTGCAATTATGACAAAATCTTGGCCACTAAGAAAAACCTGGACCATGTCAATAAAATTTTAAAAGCCAAAAAACTTCAAAGACAGGCCAGGACAGGAAATAACTTTGTGAAACGCAGACCTGGTCGACCTCGAAAATGTCCCCTCCAGGCTGTGGTATCGATGCAAGCACTCCAGGCTGCCCAGTTTGTTGGCCCGGCAGTGAATGAAGGTGAGGAAGGAGCCGCACTGCACCTTGGTCCCGACACCGTTACAGATGCCATTGAATCTGTTGTTCAGAGTGTCAGCCTGAATTCAGAGCATAAGAAGGGGCTGAAGAGGAAGAACTGGCTGCTGGAGGAGCAGACCAAGAAAAAGCAGAAGCCATTCCCAGAGCAAGAAGAACAGGAGAATACGAAAAGGTAATTCCTTATTAACATTTTATCTGAGTAGAAGAAACTAGCTTCTTTACAGATTTGTGCTGCTGAATGATTCAGTTAATCTTTCATTGTCTAAGATCCATTCTTCTTAAAAGTGTTCATGGCTGTCCAAAATTATAATACTATATTGTAGTTTTTCACACAATGGAATATAATGTAATACAAATTAATGAATTACAGCTGGCATGCGGTAATTGTGGATGAATCTTAGAAACATTAAATGAAAGAAACAAGTCCCTCAAAATGATATAATAGCTGATAGATGTTGGGGTTGGGGGTAGTTCCCTGGCTGGGAATCGAACCCAGGCCACAGCGTTGAGAGCACTGAAGCCTAACCACTACACGACCAGGGAACCCGTGATAGATTTTTTAAAATACAGACAGTAAAAAAAAAAAAAAAAAAGTATTGTATTGATATAGTGAATAAATATGTCATAGACCATATTTTAAAACCCCATACCTCTTCCTATTTCTTCTTTCCTGAAAAATTCATTCTTAACACTATTAGGTAGATGTTCACATGGGGTATGGAAACCATGATGACCCTGAGCTGGGTTTTGGAACCTTAATGGGGTGAGGAGTTGGGCAATGGGAGGAGGGGGAAAGAGGATCAACCCAGCCTAGGGTGTCAGAGCACAGGTAGGATGAGAAGGGTACTCATAAACAAAGAGTGCCCACCTTGTGGTATCAGGGACTGGCAAGGTGTCCACCCCAGATGTCACTGGAAATTTTACAAACTCTGTGAATAGGCATTTGCATTTCTATAAGCCCCTCTAGGTGATTCTGATGTATATGGTTTATGGATGGCACTTGGGAAAAGGTGGTCCTTACATGTATGCATACATATATATGTATGTATGTGTAGGGGATAAGCAGGAAAGCAGAAGACATTTTTGATTGCAGGAGAAACATAAGGTGCAAAAGTAGATGTGAATTTAACTGTGAGGAGAACAGTAAAAAAATTATAATAAATTCAATGATTAAATGAATAAATAATAAATAGATTCCATGGCCAAATAAGATTTAGCCCTGTTAAGCAAGACTTGTTTCAATCTGCAAAAATCAGTTAATGTAATCCATCACAACAAGCTAAAGAAGAGAAATCACATAATCATGTCAACAAATGCAGGAAATGACTTTGACAAAATCGTGATAAAAAAGCCTCAGCATACCAAAGGCCATATATAAAATCCCACAGCTAACAAACTTCAGAGATGAGAAATTGAGAGCTTTTCCTCTAACGACAAAAAGATGCCCACTTTTGTCATTTAGATTAACCAGAGTACTGAAATTTCTAACCAGAACACTTAGGCAAGAAAAAGAAGTAAAAGAAATCCAGATTGTAAAGGGAAAAGTAAAATTAGCTCTGTTCCCAGATACCATGTCTTATATTTAGAAAACCCTAAAGATTCCGCAGAAAAATCTTTTAAACCTCCTAAACAAATTTAGCAAAGTTGAAAATACAGAATCATCATTCAAAAATCAGTTGCATTTCTATATACTAACAACTTTCTAAAAAGGAAATTAAGAAAACAGTTCTATTTATAGTAACATCAAAAAGAATATAATACTTACGAATAGACTTGGGAAGACAAAAGACTTATACGTTGAAAACTGAAACATTATTGAACAAAATCAAAGAAGACATAAACAAAATGGAAAGAGCCCATGTTCACAGGTGAGAAGACTTAATGTTGGTAAGGTATCAATCAGTACCACCCACAGTGACCTACAGAATCAGCACAATCCCCATCAAAATTCCAGTATCATTTTTTACAGAAATAGAAAAATCCATCCTAAAATTCATAAGGAATTTTAAGTGATCCCCAATAGCCGAAATAATCTTGAAAAAGAACAAAATGGGAGGACTCACACTTGCCCAAATTTTTTTTCTTTTCTTCACACTTTTGCACAGGCTTAGAACCTTTACTGCGGTGTTGCATGTAAGTGATGAAAGCAGGCATTAGGGAAATTATATTGTCTTTCAACGTTAAATATGAAGCAGAAAGATAATGTGGGAAAGTCCCTGCCGTGTCATTGCTTAGGTCTCAGGCTCTCTAGCCAGTCTGGTTGCTTATGTTTATTTTATGTGTAGTTTTCGGGGTTTGTAGTTGTACTTGGTGGGAGACTAAGTTAAAGTGTCCATTCTATTTAACCTTAATTTTTTTAAAACATATTTAATTTGTTTAGAATTCTGTTTCTGCAGGCCTTTCCCCCTCCTTTTTAGCATTTATAGATCTTACATCATTGCTTTCTGGCTTGCATTGTTTCTGACATGAAACCTGTACTCATTCTTATTTTTGTACTCTCATATAGATTGTGTTTTTTTCCTCTGGTCCCTTGTATTTTCTTCATCAAATATAGTTTTCAGCACATTTATTATGATATGTCTTACTTGTTTTATTTGATTTTATATTGTTTATGGTTTGCTTAATTAACTTCATGAAACTTTGAATTTATACTTTTTATCAAATTTGGAAAATTTTTTACCATTATTCTTAAATTTTTTTTCATTATGAATTTTTTTACATTATGAATGCCTCATTATCGTGTGTCTAGTGTTGGTTCTTTTCCCAGTGTTTAGTTTGTTTAGGTAGGCAAGTAAGTTACTTACGGATCAGCTTGCAGTCTTAAAGATTGTTTTTAAGCTAATAGGACCTGACCTTCAGTCCAGGGTCATTGAGCCCTACAACAATGGATGCTGTCACCCTCTGGGATCTCTGTTGAATGCCCCGACATTGGGCAGTGTCTTTCCGCTCTGCCTAGTGGGATCTGAGTACCTTCCGTCATGCGTGAGCTCTGGAAACCGTTCAGGCCGTTCTTTGTCTAGCCTTGCGGAGTTTCACCTGGCACACGCGCAGCTTAGCGTTTCGCAGTGTACTGAAGGGAGCCCTCACACAGATTTCTAGCATAGCGTTCTCCACTCTAGTATTCTGTCCTACGAAGTCCAGCTCCCTCAGCCTCTCCATGCTCTGATCTCTCTTCAACTCATGAAGTTGGGCATTTTCTACTTTAGTTCTACTCTCTCTACCACTGACCTTCTCATAAAGGTAAAGTGGTTGTAGGACTCATCTCCCTCTTTTTTTCTTTCTGTTTTCTCAGGGATCACAGTGCTGCACTGTTGTCCAGCGTCTGGTCATTAATTCATAAACTATCTCCAGGTTTATAGTAGTTTACTGTAGTTTATCGTAGTTTCCTATTCATTTCTGTCAGGACAGGTCTGGTATCTATTACTGCAGCACGGCCAGATGAGGAAGTCTTTATATCTCTTTTTTTAATTGCTGTTATGTTGTTTTAAACAGACTCGTTTGTAGGAGAAATTTTTTTCACCATAAAATTATCTTCCAACTTCTCTTTATAGCTTTACCGAAGCAGCAGTTGAGATCCCCAATCTTCCTGAAACCCCAACCAGACCTCCCGAACCTGAGCACACCCTGCAGCCTGTGCTTGCTCTCGTCCCCAGAGAAAAGAAGGCCCCACGGCCCCCAAAGAAGAAGTATCAGAAAGCAGGGCTGTATTCTGACGTTTACAAAACTACAGAGTAAGTAATAGTACCCATCAGCTACTGCCCTTGCAAGACCTAGTGTTCTTCCAAGTGTTTCAAAAAAACACTTTTGACGGTCAGAACAACACAGTATGAGTGTAATATACACAAATCTGTCAACTCCCTGTATCGTTGAGTGAGAAGTATTTCATAAAATATAGTTGAGTTGGGTTTTGGAGGTTCAGTGATAGTTTGCATGATAGAGAAGGGCATACCATTTTGAGAGAATAGCATGTACCAAGATGCATACTTGGTTGCAAAGATTTTTCATATATTAGAACAGCTCAAAAGTTTCTAAAATGAGTGGTGGTGTAGAAAATAGGCATTGTGTGATGTTTATCCCATTAAGCTACAGGCACTTAAAAATAGTATTTTTATACATGTGTAGTCTATTAACTTGAGGATTATAGAAAGATTAAGATGAACAAAATGGTCTTTATCATACATTCATTAAAAATAGAATATTTACCACAAACAAATCAGTTTGCCCAGTCCTAGGTAATTCTTATTGTGCTGGTCTTGAGTTAAAGTAACCTACTTTCACAAAGTCATTTGTTTCCTGGCTGAAAATGTCTTAGAAATTCTAACTCTGTCTCTTTTTACAATCTAACAGGTGTCTGTGTGAGGTGATGCTATCAGCTAATACAGGAAAATCTGTACCCATAAATCTATTCCACTGGTATCATTAGTCAGAAATAACTGATATAAATCAATAAATGAATGAATGAATAAGAAAAAGGAAAACAAAGAAAAATAACTGACATAGTCATTTAGTGGGGCCATTTTGATGTTTCTTCCAATAGTATTAAGTTTTTGCTTGTAGCTGTGGCTTTTAGGCCATTGCATTAAAAAAAAAATCAGAAACTGCCTTCAAGTGAATGATTTTAGTTAACCTATTATAATTACCAATAATATCATAGTGAATGGAAGTGGAGTCCTTTATAAATGATTTATTAAGATTTAACCAAAAATTACTGAGAGAATGAAAACATGTTATAGAAAGTGAAGGCATTGACAGTTCTCCAGATTGTTCTAATACATTCAATAAAATGTATGTTATGGGGGCTCCCTGGTGGTGCAGTGGCTAAGGCTTCAGCGCTCTCAACGCTGTGGCCTGGGTTCGATTCCCAGGCAAGGAACTACCCCCGCCCTGAAAAAAAGTATGTTATGATTGTCACCAACCGACAGGAGTAATCAAACCTAGAAAAAAGAAGTGTTCCTGATAAAAAGGACAAAGTTGTGAATTACTGGTCCAGTCCAGTATAGGAATGTTACACGCTTTTCTCTAGCCTTCAAAGTACACAGTAGCTGAAGCATGCGCACATTAATAAAATGTGACTTACACTTAATTAACCGAGGGAACTTGAACTTCTTTTGGATGTGCAAGTTCTCTTGATACTGTTTGTTTGACAAGCAGGATAGCGCTTGGAATAGTGATGTGTGCATAGAAATCTGAGTCCATCATCACCTGTTTCATAAGGTGTGAGACAAGCCGTTGGTGTCTGGGCAACCTCAAAGATAGTATGAGGATAGAAGACATCTTAATAGTTTTATTATTTTGAGTTGGGGCCTAGATTAGAGATGACAAGATTTGAAAATAAGGTGACAAAAGCCTAAAGCCAAGAAATGGCTATAGACAATATTTAAGATAAAGTTAGTAGTGATTAGCAATGATCATTAGGAGTCCTAGCTTTTTATATAAATATTTCTTCTGAAGTATTTGTATACGCTCTCCAGTTTGGTGGTGGACTTGCCTGTCTGAAATATATATCCCTGTACTGCAGCCAAATGATAAATTAGTAAAACTGCTAATCTACCAAGGAGAGGGAAAGCTGGCCACAAATACTGAATGGGTTGCATTTATAAATAGAACATTATAAAAGGTAGATTACCTTCTTTTGACAAGAAAAGCAGAAAGGTTTTTTATTTACACACATAGACATAGAGCCAGTAGTCTGATTTGCAACTTAAGGTCAGAAGTAAACACCTGTCACAAAATCTTGCTTTCCCAGTTGTGGCAGTTCTGTACCTGCAGTGGCTGCTCTTTCTTTAGTTGTACAGGTAGGACTTCTCTCCTGAGTTATTTGAACTAACTGTGGCACACAGTCAGATGAACACCACAGAAAGTGCTAGGAGTGTTCAGGATCGCCAGGACAAACTGACAGAGACAAGCACACGCTCCGTCTCAGTCTGCCACTCCGCAGAGCTGACATGGAGCAGAGTAGTAAAAAAAAAAAAAGAGTCCCATGCTATTACCAGCAACAGGGAAATACGCAGCCACGCCTAAATTAGAACCAAAATCAGACTTGGCTAAGAACTAGGAAAACAACTTGTCACATGATTATCATATCTATCACGGTGTCATATTCTTAGACGTTAGTATTGCACAATCAAGGATAAAATTGTTTTTGTTAGGGACCCAGTCAGTAATTGATGGGATATATTCAAGATTTCATTTCTTGTGGGGACTAGAACTGTGCAGGTGACCCTGGAATTTTTTGTGGTTTTATATGTTTGTTCACTTCAGGGTGCCAAATATTTTCTTCCCTGACCTACTGTTTGTTATGTGCTGGCTTATACTCTAACGGCAGCAGGGTAAAATGTTGGTTTTGCTTCCATTCCTGTTTTAGCTGAACATCTAATTCCTAAAAGTCTACACAGAAATGTAGATTATTTTTAAAATATCCTTCTCCCAAAAAATATGCATTTAAGATGTAAGGCACCGTTAAATACTCTGGATAGAGTGATGTGTTTTCCATATTTGACTGCAGAAGGAAATTTCATTGCCTCTGACTGTTTTTCATTCTTTCCTGATTATAGCCCAAAGAGCCGATTGATCCAGCTAAAGAAAGAGAAGCTGGAGTACTCTCCAGGAGAGCATGAATATGGGTTATTCCCGGCCCCCATTCATGTTGGTGAGTATCTCTCAACACGGTATATTGCTGAGAAGGAATGCTATTTCTTGAGTTTGGGTGAAGTGTCTTTGTGTTCTTGTTATTACTTCTGTATCTCCATTGGGGTCAAGCTCTTTCTTCACCATTCAGTTTATACTCCTTCTGAGGAGTTCTGCAAACTCTGTGGTCTTGGAGTCCAAATGACATAAATCTCCCCACTGGAGTTTGGGTAAACAACATACGTCTGGAGCATTTGGTTCCCTAAGTACGTCATCTAGGACAGCTCAGCTATTCAGCAGTTTAGCTTCAAATGTTTTCTGTGTTCAAAAGGAGTGAGATGATTTATGGGTATGCAGTAATCAAAGGAAGGAAGCCCATTGCTTTTCCTGATCATTTATCTGCTTGAAAATTGAGCAAGATTTATCTTTCTGTTTATTTTTGGAGAAAATGTCAAGACTTCGTTCTAGGATCCCACTATGAGCTTACCAGATAAGAAATGGTACCTGGAAGGTGTCCTAGACTCCTCCATTCTTTCAGTGCCTCATCCAGTCCATCTCCAGATTCTGTTATTGCCATCCTTGAACTATATCCTACTTCCCCAAATTCCATGGCATCGCTCAAGTCCATGCCACTATTGCCTTTTGTTCAGGCTGCTACAGTAGCCTTCTAGGAGATGTGTCACTTCATTTCTTGCTCCGCCCCAGTCCATTCCACGCAGTACCAAGAGAAATGATTTTATAACTTCAGCTAGATCATCCTGCCAAAGAGGGTCCCTTCTGTTATTCTGCATCACAGAACCCTGTGTTTCTTTCTTATAATCCATACTCATTTGTTACCTGTCTCCCCAGTTCTTTCATAAGCCCCAAGAGTACAGAGTACAGGATCATTTGTCTTATCTTCCTTTGATTCCCAGTGCCTGGTACTTAATAGAACTTTAACACTTACCTGTTGTATAAAAGAAAGAAAAGGAGGAGATAATAGGATAAGTCACTGAGTGCAGATGACAGTTATTTTTCTCAGGAACAACTTCCCTGTACAGTAGATGTGGGTTCCATGCTGTGTGGTGTTTTCTTCAGACGTGTCTCTATTGACCCTCCTGACTGAGGGTCTCTTCTCTGTGTTTTGATTATCTAATCCCCTCCTTCTCCCCAGAGGGCCCAATGCCAGGAGGGTATTTAGAGCAGTTGGCTTGGACAAGTTCTGCAAGAAAGATTCGTTTGCTTTCATTATTCTGTAGTGGGTGGCATCATTCTCAGATAACTAAGCCAGTGCTTGCTTAATGAAGGTAAGAGTTCAGTTCCGTCTTCCCTGGGCTTAATGCTGAAGTTCCTTTGAAAAAGCCTTTTGTTTTTACTAGTGAGGTCATAGCAGTGGAAGCAAGAGACTCAGCAGATTTAGCTATTTCCTAGAACTTGCTAATGGTAAGTAAGCTTTGAAAATAAGAAGTAATTTACAAGTTCCATTTGACGGAAAACATGGCTGTTGTGATCTTGCGGATTTTATTCTGGATGGAAAATTGGATAAGATCTTGGAGGAAGCTCTGACTATTCAAGGGAAAGAAGGAGTCAGTTAATTCCAAGGGGAAAGGGGAGGATAAAATGGATAGGCCAATATTTCTGTCGCATCCCTAGAATGGAAATCCCTTAATCTGAATAAAGATTTTATCTCCAGGTCTCCACTTTAGCTCTCACTAAGACTAATTTGTATTTAGCGGTTTGCAAAGTGAGCAAATAATGGAACAATCTATCCAAGTAGTAGGTCTTTAGTCCTGTGAAACAGGACTAAAATTGGGTTCTTATAAGGTAGAATTTTCTTTCCAGGCAGTGCTCTTTTTGTTTCTCAAATAATGTTTTATGATTAGAAGAGGGAAGGTGGCTAGTCATTTGCTTTAAACAGGTCACTTCCAGTATCATGTAGACAAAGAGCATGATTCTAAGTCAGCCTGACCTAGGATCATCTCTGTCTTTGCCAAATTAATGATATCAGTGAAATAGCTATATAAATAAGACAGAAATGCATCTTGCCATTGAAAGTTGGAGTCAACAAATGGGAAGTAATATTTATTTTTAAATGTTTTACTAATGAAATCGGTTTCTTTATTTCATTAGAGAAATACATTTCAAACAATGTTTTTATTTTTTATGATAAATACTTATTTATCAAAATGTGTTTTATACCCTAACATTTGTGGCCATCTGATTTTTAACAAGCGTGCCGCAACAATTCAACGAGGAAGGCCTGATCTTCTCAACAGATTGTTCTGTGATAGCTGGATATACACATACAAAAGGGTAAAGTTGGTCTCCTGCCTCACACCATATAAAAAATTAACTCCAAATGGATTATCAGCCTAAATATAAGAGCTTAACACTATAAAACTCTTAGAAGAAAGCGTAGGAGTAAATCTGTGATCTTGGATTAGGCAGTAATTTTTTAGATGCAACACTAAAATCATGTACACCAAAAACAATAATAAAAAAGACAAATTGGACTTCATCAATATTTAAAACTTTTGTGCTTCAAAGAACACCATCAGGAAACTGAAACAACACAGAAAAGGGGAGAAATGTTTGCAAATTATGTACAAGTTCTCACAGTTAAGTTTACAAACTTGCCCCCGTGCACTTACGTTGGCAGCACTGTACACACAACTCGGTGAGGTTTCATAACTTTGGTCTATTGGTGTCTCACAGCTGTGCTTGTGTGGACATGTGGCTGTATCTTGCTGAGTGGCGTTCCTTATTGTTGTTGCATATTTTGTCATTGTCATGAGAATGTTGGAGCTTGAATTAGAGCAATGAACAAACATTAAATTTCTTGTTAAGGGGTTCCCTGGTGGCCTAGTGGCTAGGATTTGGCACTCTCACCACCACAGCCCAGGCTCGATTCCCGGGTCAGAGAACCACCAAAAAAAGAGAAAGAAAATTCTTGTTAAACTTGACAAGAATGGAAGTGAAGTCAGGGACACATTGTTAGTCCCCAAGTGTATGGCGATAATGCCATGAAGAAAACAGTGTACAAATGGATTAAACGTTTTTCTGAGGAGAAAGCGTCACTGATGAAGAGAGGTCCAGGCAGCCAGTAACAAGCAGAACTGATGAAAACATTGCAAAAATTCATTGAATTGTATGTCAAAATCATCAGCTGATTGTAAGAAGCATAGCAGACCAAGGAAGTTAGGAAAATCTTAACTGAAAATCTTTTTTTTTGTTTGAAGGGGGGATGTAGCTCCCTGGCTGGGAATCGAACCCAGACTGCAGTATTGATTAACTGAAAATCTTGACATGAGAAAGGCGTGTGCAAACATGGTCCCCCCCCCTCAATTGGAAAACTGTCTGTAAAAGAATGAATCAAAACTGCAAACTGTCACCATATACCAAAATTAACTCAAAGTGGATTAAAGATCTACACATAAGACCTGACACAATAAACTACATAGAAGAAAATGTCAATACTAAACTTACAGACCTTATGTTCAGGAAGGATTTTATGAACCTGACCTGAAAGGCAAAAGAAGTGAAAGCAAAAATAAATAAATGGGACTATATCAAAATAAAAAGCTTTTGCGCAGGAAAAGAAACCATCAGCAAAGCGAAGAGACAATCAACCAAATGGAAGAAAATAGTTGCAAATAACACCTCTGATAAGGGATTAATAATGTAAAATATCTAAAGACATAGTGCAACTCAACAAAAAAACGAACAGTTCATTTAAACAGTGGACAGAGAACCTGAAGAGAGACTTCACCTATAAAGGCATACAAATGGCCAACAGATGTATGAAAAAATGCTCAGCTTCATTAGCTATCAGGGACATGCAAATCAAAACCACAATGAGATCCCACCTCACACCTGTTAGAATGGCTATTATGATCAACAAGACAAGGAGTAACAAGTGCTGGAGAGGATGTAGAGAGAAAGGAACTCTGGTACACTGCTGGTGGGAGGCAAACTGGTACAACCGCTGTGGGGGACTGTCTGGAGGTTCCTCAGAAAATTGGGAATGGAGCTACCATATGACCCAGCAATCCCCTTTCTAGGTATCTACCCTAAAAACATGAAAACCTTAGTCCACAATGTATGCCAATGTTCATTGCAGCGCTGTTCACAGTGGCCAAGTCATGGAAACAACCAAAGTGCCCTTCGATGGATGACTGCATAGAGAAGCAGTGGTACATATGCACAATGAAATATCACTCAGCTATAAGAAAAGATGAAATATTGCCATTTGTGACAAAATGGGTAGACCTTGAGATACCATGCTAAGCAAAATAAGCCAGACAGAAAAAAAACAAATCACATGACTTCATTCACATGTGGAATATAAAACTGAAAGCAACAAAGAAACAAAACATTATGGACACAGTCAATAGTTTAGTGGTTATCTGAGGGTAAGTGGAGCAAGGGTGGGAGAGGAGGGAGGGGGAGTCAAATATATGGTAATGGAAGGAGAACTAACTGATTGTGGGTGATGAACACATAATACAAGACACAGACAAGGTACTGTAGAATTGTACACCTGGCACCTATGTAATTTTTGCTAACCAATGTCATCCCAGTGAAGTTAACAATTAAAAGGAAAAAGTCCTGAAGGAGCACACCAATGAACCAAAGCAAAGGAGAGTCAAAGTTTGCCAATACCTTTTGGAGAAGTAATACAATGTTTTGGGCCCTGTTCTTACTGGCGATGAAACATGGGTATACCAATACGACCCTGAAACAAAGTGTCAAAATGCACAATGGAAGTCAACCAATTTTCCATGACCAAAAAAATTCTGTCAGTCCAAATCAAGAGTCAAAACAATATTTCTAACCTTTTTGATATCAGAGAGATTATTCATTATGAATTTGTACTAACTGGACAGTCAGCCAGCCAAGTTTACTATTTGGAAGTGCTGGAAAGGCCACATGAAAAAGTTAGATGAAAACAACCTGAACGTTTCGCCAATGGCTCTTACATCACAACAATGTGCCAGCTCACATGGGCACTGTCTGTGAAGGAGTTTTTAGCCAGTAAACAAATAACTGTGTTGGGGTACCCTCCCTACTCACCTGGTCTGGCCCACAGTGACTTTTTTCTTTACCTAAAGATAAAGGAAATATTGAAAGGAAGACATTTTGATGACATTCAGGACATCAAGGACCATGCAATGACAATTCTGATGGCCATTCCAGAAAAAGAGTTCTGGAGTTGCTTTGAAAGGTGGACGAGGCACTGGCATCGGTTCATAGCTTCCCAAGGGGAGTACTCGAAGATGACCATAGTGATATACTCAGCAATGAGGTTTGTAGCACTTTTTCTAAGATGAGTTCGTGAACTTAATTGTCAGACCTCGTATCAAGTAAGAGACTTGTATCCAGAATCTCATACATATAAAGAACTGTTAGGATTTAATAAAAAGACAACACAGTTTTTTTCAATGGGTACACTATGTGAATAGACTTTTTTTTCCCCAAAAAAAGATGCGCAAATGGCCAGTAAGCACATGAAAAGATGCTAACATCATTAGTCATTAGAGAAATGTGAATCAAAACTATATTGAAATACCACTTCACACCTACAGAGATAGTTTTAATTAAAGGATTGATGAGAATGTGAAGAAACTGGAACCCTCGTACACTGTTGATGAGGATGTGAAGTGGTATAAACCCATTTGGAAAACATTTTGGAAGGTCCTCAAAAAGTTAAACAGAGATACCATCTGACCCAGCAATGCTGCTGTTAGATGTACAAGGGCTGTCCAGAAGGTATCCAGCCATGTAATATGAAAAACAGGCATTTATGGCTGAATTTTTTTCTGGACAGCCCTCGTATACCCCAGAGAATTGAAAACATACGTTTATACAAAAGCTCACACACAAATGTTACAGCAGCAATATTCATAAATAGCCAAAAGGTGGAAGCAAACCAAGTGTCCATCCCTGGGTGAAAGGATAAACTGTGATGTATCCCTACAATGGAATGTTATTTGGCAGTAACAAGAATCACTTAGACATGCAGCAGCATGGCTGAACTCTGAATACTTTATGCTCTGTGAAAGAAGACGGCCACAAAATTCCATGTGTTTATGGTTCCTTTTATGTGAAATGTACAGTACAGGCAAATTCATGGAGACACAAACTAAATTAATGGTTTCCAGGGCCTGAGGGTAAGAGAGAATGAGGAGTGACTACTAATGTGTTTAGGGGGTCTTTGGGAGATAATGAAAATGTTCTGAGCTGATGTTGGTTGTTTTAGACAGAGGTCTCTAATAAGATAGAGAGGAGGATTTATTTTAAGAAGATGGATCATGCCAGTGGTGGAGGCTGGCAAGTCCAAAGTCTTCAGGGTAGGCCAGCACCATGGAGACCCAGCAAGAGTTGCTATTACATCTCAAGGGGCTGGAAGGCATCTGCTGACACAGGTCCCCCTGTTTTTGCTGTTAAGGTCTTCAACTGATTGGATGGATCCCACCCACATTATGGAAGATAATACACTTTATTCAGAATCTATTGATTTAAATGTTAATCTCATCTAAAAAATGCCTTTACAGACATATCTAGAATAATGTTTGTCAAATATCTGGGTACTATGACCTAACCAAGTTGACACATAAAAATTAAAAGTCACATTGGTGATGGTTGCACACCTCTATACCAAGACCCACTGAATAGTACACTTAAAAAGGGTGAATCTCATGGGATGTGACTTGAACCTCAATACAGCCACTTTACTTGAAAATGTATCTTAAAATTAAGTTTTTGATCGGGCATATATTTATCAAAATTATAGTGATTACACTGCAGAATGGTCACAGGCACTTTTAAATGTTAAACACTTATTGAGTAGGAGGGTAGGTTGTTCAATAAAATAATTTCAAGCATTAAAAATATATAAGATAAAATCCTCTGGAATAAGTAAAATAGAAAAAAGATTCAAAGATAAAAGTGATTTTAGTTTCTAAATGTTAAAGAAGAGAATAATCCTTTTTTACTAAATAATGATAAGTATTAAATTTTTATTTATAGAGTCATTTTTATATAACATAACCAGGTATTACCTCATTTGTAAGTTTAAACTTAACACTTTAAAATGCATAATGGGATTCATAGTTTTTCAGAATTTTTCTGGGGAGTATGGAAACAAAAAACTTGAAAACATGGTCTTCCACATTTGGCTTCTGGAATCAGGGCTTGATTCAAAATCCACCGCCATCATCTGTGATCCTGGGCAAGTTGACATATATCAAGGCCTTGAATTCTTTGTATGCAAAGTTGTTTTTTGTTTTGTTTTGTTTTTTTTTTTTTGCGGGCGGGGAGTAGTTCCCTGGCTGAGAATCGAATCCAGGCCGTGGTGTTAAGAGCGCCAAAGCCCAGCCACTACACCACCAGGGAACCCCCAAGACCTTGAATTCTTTATTGTAAAACAGAAATTAGTATGGATAATTAATTAAAATAATGCATGTCAAATGCTCAGCATAGTACCTGCCAGATAGGAATCATTCAAGAGAAGGTGATTATCAAATGGAAGTTGTGTTTGCAGTAGACTGTCAGCAAGAATCTTAGTACATAAGGCCCCCCAACCCCTTACATTAGCTTGGGTAGTGATTGTTCCGATAACCATTACTATAGCATGATAAACCTTGTTTTGCACTTGATCTTAACCAAAAGGCCAAGAAGTGATAACCCTTGTTATTGTATCATGATACTTTTCTGCTGAGCTCAGGATTCACAATCCTTCTCATTAAGCTCTTGTCGCTGCCAGTCACTGCCAGTCACTCAGACTTAGGTCATATCTTTACTATTGGCTGGCATCTGGGAACTTGAATAGTAAAGTTCCCTCTATTGATAAAAAAAAAAAAAAAAAAGTTCCTAGATGGGAAGAATGTTTTGTTGTACTCATGGTGTGTAAACTCGGTGGTTCCCACTGAAAACCTGCTTTCATTCTACGAGTCTGGTTCATTCTAGGCAGAGGGTACCTAGTTGATGAGCTGCCAATTAAAACCTTGGGCAATGAGTTTCTAATGAGCTTCCTTGATAGAGACTGCATTGCACACATTACAATACATTGCCAAAGACTGATCGACTCCACTAGGAGAGAACTTTGTAAGTTTGTATCTGATTCCCCCAGATTTTGCCCAATGTACTTTTTCCCTTCATTGGTTTTACATTCTTTTGTCATAATAAAGTGTAGCCATGGGTGTGACTGTATGCTGAGTCCTGTGAGTCACCAAACCTGAGGGTGGTCTTGGGGACCCTTGACACACCCTCGACTCTGAAAAGGCTACATACCATATGATACCAACTGTATGACATTCTGGAAGAGGCACACTGTGCAGATCAGGGGTGGGAGTGTGGGGGTGGGATGAGTAGATGGAGTCCAGAGGATTCTGAGGGCAGTGGAACTGCTCTTGTGTAACACTGTCGTGGTGGGTATGTCATCCATCTGTCCAAACCCACAGAATGTACTGCACCAAGAGTGAACCTTCATGTAAATTGTGGACTTGGAGTAATCGTGATGTGTCAGTATAGGTTCATCAAAAAAAAATTAGAGTGTGTGTGTGTGTGTGTGTGTGTAGGTGTGTAGGTTCATCAGTTGTTAATGAGTGTGCCCTCTGGTGGGGGTGTTGATGATGGCTGTGCATGTTTTTAGAGCCAGGGGATATGTGGACAATCTGTGCTGTCTACTCAATGCTTTGAACCTAAAACTACTCTAAAAAGTAGTCTTTTTTTAAAAAGGGCATTTATAATCATGTAATAAAAACTAAAGTAATTAGAAATAAACATTTAAAAATAGTCAAGACATTTATACTAAAAGTGAAAACATTTAGCAGGGAAATTAAAGAAGACCTAAACAAATGAAGAAATATATCACATTTAGAGATTGTAAGCCTCTATTATATTTAATACAATCTAAATTATATTACCAGTAAGCGTTTCTATAAAAATAAATAAACTGATTGTAAAGTTTATATGGGAATGCAAAGGACCTAGAATCTTCAAAATGATCTTTAAATTAAAAAAAGGTTGGAAGACTTAACATTATCTCACTTCAAGAGTTATTTTCAAGCAATTTAATCAAAACTGTGGTATTGGTATTCAAATATGGAACAGTGTAGATAGCCCAGGAATAGAACCACACTTTTGTGGTCATTTGATTTGGACAGAGGCGCCAGAACAACCCAGTGGAAAAAGTAACATCCTTTCAACAAATGGTGCTGGAACAATTAAATGTTCATATGAAAAAAATTAAACCTAGATGCCTACCTCATACCATATACAAAAGATGGTTTGCATGGATCACAGCCCTAAAAATATAAAGCTTCTTGGAAAAAGCATAGGACAATATCTTCATGACCTGTCTGTAATTATAGGTATCTTAGATAGGAAAGAGAGAGAGCAATAACCATAAAAGAAAATACTGACAAGTTATGCCTTGACAAAGTGTAAACGTATTGGCCAAAAGACACCACTGCAAAAACACAGACAAGGCACAAACTGGGAGAAAATATTCACAAATTGTATATATCCTAAATATATAAAGAACTCTTACAAATGGATTAAAGAAAAACAACAATGTTAAAGTAAAGATCTGAACACAGACTTCACCAAAGAAAATATACATGTGGCCATATACCGTGAAAAATACTCAGCATAATAACTCATCAAGGAAATGCAAATTAAAACCACAGTGAGATACCACACACCCAGATTGCCTAAAATCAAAAATAGACAACACCAAATGTTGGCACAACCAGAATGTTTATAAATAGTTGTGGGAGAGTAAAATGGCACAACTCTGGCAGCTTTTGTAAAACTAAACATACACCTACCAAAAAGAAATGAATCCATATGTATGTAAGAATGTTCACAGTGGCTTCATTCATAATGGCTCTAAACTAACAATAACCCAGGTGCCCATTAATAGAAAAATGGATAAACAAATTCTGATGTATTCATACAGTGGATAAAAAGGAAAAAAAGACTTTATAATTGACATACTTTCCACTGCAGGGAAGATGAAGTAGAGAAACTTTTCCCTGTTCTGGTAAGTATGAGTTAAAACATAAAAATGTCTTACTGAAATTTTATATATTATCACATATAAAAACATAAGACTCTGAAAGGTGGAGAGAAGAAGGCAGACCTCCTAGGGACCTCAGGACTGAAGAACTTCATGGTGATGAGTTCCCTGGGTGGTGGTGGTTTGTTTTCTGCTTGGAGGTGGGTTGGTTGGTTGGTTTGCCTGCCTGCCTGCCTCATATATCCCAAACTTGAAGCTTAAAAAACTAGCATAGCACCCTGGAAACATCATGGGGCACAAACAAAGCAAGCAAAAGAAAAGCCTGCTTTCTCTAGCCAAAGGACCAGGAAAGGGGCAGCCTAACAAGACAGAAAACTTTTAGACATAAATGTTCTCTGTACTCTAGCCAAAGATCATGGGAAAAACATGTTTCCCTATCCACACTCATACCACCAAATGCCAAGTGGGGATCCTCAACTTCCATCCCCACCTGCCAGTAATAAGGTGTCCCACCCCCACACCACCCCCAGCATGATGTCAGAGGAGGTCGACTGGGGGTCTTTTACTGTGGCCTGGTAGTAACATGGCTGCGCCCATCACGCCCTAGCAGTAACAAGGAGCCTTCCCCAACCCAACAGCACTCAGGTTTCAGTGGAGGCTGAGTGGGGAACTCCAGCTGGCAGTAAGACGACAGCTTTCTCCCTTCCCCTGCTGGTGCAGTTTTGGGAACAACCAGCCAAAATAGATGGTTTTTATAAAATTCAGAATCTTAGATACAGAAAATGTGTAGGTTTGAGTTGAATAGTGTATTTCATACCAAGAACCAAGGAGATCTCAAACTGAATTTAAAAGACAATATTTGCCAACATCAAGATATTAGAATTATCTGACAGTGATTTTAAAGTAGTTATGATTAAAAGAATCACTTCAACAAGTAATTATGAACATGCTTGAAACATGAAAAAAACAAACAGGAATGCCTCAGCAAAGAAATAGAAGATTTAAAGAAAACCAAATAGAAATTTTAGAATTGAAAAATGGAGTAACAGATACAAAGCTCAGGGATAGACAGACTTGAGGGCAGAATGAAGGAGACACAGAAAGAATCAGTGACTAGATGATGGAATGTTACCCAATCTGACCAAAAGCAAATAGATATAAAAAGCAAAATGGGAAGCTGTGAGGCCATAACAGAAGAGCTTATGTTTGTATTCTCAGTGTCCTGGAAGGAGAAAAGAAAAAATAGAGATGAAAAGGGACTTGAGTGTAATGGCTGAAAACTGCCCCAATTTGAAAGAAGACAAAAGTACTAATTGAAGAAGATGGAGCGAACCTCAGACAAATATAATCACAGAAATTCATACCTATGCACTTTATAATCAAATTTCACCATACTAGAGACAAAACTGTTTTAAAATAATGAGAGAGAAATGACTCCTTCCATATAGGAATAAAACAGTTCAAATGACAGCAGATTTCTCACCTGAATCCATGGAAGTAGCACAACGTTTCTCAGGTGCTGAAAGAAAAACTGCAAATATCCTTCGGGAATTAGGAGAGAATCCAAGCATTTGTGGCTGAAGGACAACTAAGAGGGTTTATTACCAGCAGACATAGCCTGTGGGTAAGGGAAGTCCTCTAACCAGAAAAGGAGTAGCAGAAGGCAGGAAAGAGTACAGTAAGCAAGTTTATGGACTTGTACAGTAGTCTTTCCTTCTCTTTTTGAGCAACTTTTTAATGGATGAAGCAAAAAAATTTAATATTGCCATTTTTTTAACAAATTATTGAGGCATAATTCACATAAGCTGCAGTTCACTTATTTAAAGCATACAATGTCTTTTGGTATATTACTCTTTTTTTTTCAACTTGTGGTAAAATATATATAACTTAGAATTTGTATTTTGACCATTTGTAAGGGTAAGGTTCACTGGCATTAAGCACATTCACATTGCTGTGCAACCATCCCCGCCATCCATCTCCAGAACTTTCTCATCATCACAAACTGAAACTCGGTGCCCACCGAGTAGTAATTCCCCCGTTCTCCTCGCCCCCTGGCCCCGGGTAGCCATGGTTCTTCTTGCTCTCTATGAATTTGACTGTTTTAGGCACTTCACAGAGTGGGATCTTGCAATGTAGGTCCTTTCGTGTCTGCCTTATTTCACTTAGCACAAGGTCTTTAAGGTTCTTCAATGTCGTAGCATGTGTGAGAATGTTAAGTAATGTGCGCGCGCACACACATCCCACATTTTGTTTGTTCATTCATCTGTCGATGGACATTTCTGTTGTTTCCACCTTTTTACAGTTGTGAATAATGCTGCTATGAACACTGGTTTACAATTCTCTGTTGAGGACCCTGCTTTCAATTTTTTTATGTCTATACCCAGAAGTGGAATTGCTGGATCGCACGGTAAGTTACGTTTCGTCTTTGGGAGATGCCATGCTCTTTTCCACGGTGGCTGCACCATTTTTCGTCCCCACCAGCAGTTCTTAATGGTTCAGCTTCCCCACATTCTTGGTAATCTGTATCATTTTCTATTTTCTTTTTTCTTTTTCTTTTTCTTTTCATAATAGTCATCCTAACAGGTGTGAAACCTATTCTGGTTTTGATTTGCATTTCCCTAATGATTAGTGATAGTGAACATCTCTTCACATTACTTATTGGCCATTTGTGTATCTTCTTTAGTGAAATGTCTTGTTGAAGTCTCAGTCCTTCTCCATTTTTTAATCAAGTCATTTTTTTTATGTTCTTTAGCTTTAAGAGTTCTTTAAATATTCCAGATATTACTTCCTTATCACATGTGTGATGAATAGGAGAATATCTTTATGACATGGATAAAGAATTTACACAAAATGTATAAAAACACTATAAAGGAAAAGGTTGACAAATTCAATTACATTAACGACCACATTGGAGCAAGCAACGTCAGTAATCAGGGTTGTAGGTGACTGCTTACAATAGCTATGTTAACATCACAGATTTTTAAGTAAGGTTGAGAATGATGCAGAAGGCATAATTTGGTGGAGAGGATTCAGTTTTCAAGGGGAGGAATGACACATGAAAATGTAAAAGCACAAGGGAGCTGGTTGTGTTTAAGAAGTTGTGCTGGTGCAGCCATTTCGGAAAACAGCATGGAGGATCCTCAGCAAATTAAAAGTAGAACTACCACATGACCCAGCAATTCCACTTCTGGGATTATATCCAAGGGCACCAAAAACACCAACTCAAAACACATCTGCACCCCATGTTCATAGCAGCATTATGTACAGTAGGTAAGACATGGAAACAACCTAGGTGTCGATAGAGGGCTGAATGCATCAAGAATTTGTAAGAGAGATTAGATAGATAGATAGATAGATAAAAATCTATACACATATATACACACACAGACGTACCTACAGTGGAGTATTAGTCAGCCTTTAGAAAAATGAGGAACTCCTGCCATTTGCAACAATGTGGATGGACCTTGAGGGCATTGGGCTAAGTGGAGTCAGACAGAGAGATAAATAGTAAGAGAGATCCCTGTATGATCTCACTTACATCTGGAATCCAAAAAAGATAAAAAGGAAGAAACTCATAGAAAGAGGGATCAGATTTGTGGCTACCAGAGCTGATGGGTGGAGGGGAGGGGAATAGGAAATAGGCAGTCACAAGATACAGACTTCTAGTTAGAGGTGAAGTAAGTACTGGGGATGGTCACGTGCACACAACTACAGTTAGCACCGCTGTGTGACTTGAAAATTGCTCTGAGAGTAAATCCTACGAGTTCACATCACAAGGCAAAAACAGGGTTTTTTCTTTTCTTTTTTTGCTTTCTCTTTACTGTATGTAGAAGAGATAACGGATGCTAACTAAACTTACAGCAGTAGTTTCACAGTATATGTCAGTCAGACCACTATTATGCTGTACACTTTAAGCTTATACAGTGATGTGTGTCAGTTACATCTCAAAACTAGGGAAAAATAATTAGTAAACAGCAAAAAAAGAAAGAAATAATTGTGCTTAGGAGAAGTAGAATTCAAGAAAAAGTGAAGAAAGGTGATACTGCTTAACAGGGTTAAAGGAAAACAATTAGTGGGGCTCCCTGGTGATGCAGTGGCCAGGCTTCAGCACTCTCAGTGCTGCAGACTGGGCTCGATTCCCGGCCAGGGAACCACCAAAAAGAGAAAAAAGAAGAAAACAATTAGTGTATTACCTCAGAGCTTATGCCATGGATTATATGTTTTCATCCATGCACTCAGAAAATATTCATTCACTACCTGCTCTTGGACCACAGCTTTTTAGATGGTTGGGATTCATCAATAAACCGAAAGATCCTTGCCTCCGTGGGGCTGACGTTCTTCAGTGGGGGAAGATCACAGCACCCCAATCTTTCTGAGTTTCACCTGCTTTTTTCTCAGGCTGGCAAAACCAAAAGCTTGAATCTTACTAGTGTTTTGTAAAGTGAAATTTCAACAGATTAATGTCAGACTCCTTGATCATTATTTATAATCCCCTTGCTGACACCCATTTCACTCAGACACGACCACTTCCTCTCAGACAATGACCAGTGCAGCTTTTCTTTGGGGAGTGTGGGACCCATTTACACAGAATAACAAAGGGAGAACTAATCACTCTTAGCTAGTTGTAGAGATGCTACAGGGGGCTGTACAACATGGAAGGCTTAAAGGCAGAGAGGGGTAGGACAAGAAAGTCGTCATAAACAGAAGACAGGGTTATTTCAAGCAAGGTCACCCTTCGAGGGGAGAAAAGGCGTCTGTCAGGCAGATGACCAGGAAATTACATCCCTAGGGAGTGTTGAGACTGCAGTTAAGTCTCGTTTTGCTGATGTGGGCTTATTAGCACACGTGACTCCATTAAGCCCTATCTTCTAACAACCAGTTTTGATTTTTTAAAAAATTATTGTATTGTTTTTAAGAAACAGTGAGTGCACACTCATAACAATGTTTTTTTAATACAGAAGGGTGTCAGTTAAAAGACAGTGTCCCCATTCCTAGAGATACAGTGGTTTAGGATATACCCGTTCAAACTTTTTCCTGTATAGTTGCTTTCTTTCAATACTTCATCATGAACTTTTCAACACAAAAAAACACGTTGAAAAATTTTAGTGACCACAGTATCTCATGACCTAGATTTTGTCATTAGCATTAACTTCATCATGTATTTATCTATCCATCTGTTAACCCATCTATTTTTGAATGCACTCCAGATAAATTGCAGGCATTGGTTTACTTCCCAACAAATATTTCCGCATACGTATAGGACCAAGATCTCAATATTTGTTTTTGTGGGATTTTTTAGAGGCAAATTTACCATCAGTAAAATGCACAAGTATATGTACACTTGCTGAGGTCTTTCAAATTTTCATACACTTATTTAATCCAAACGCTGCCAAGAATGTTCCCATCACCCCAGGAAGTTACCTCATGCCCTTTCCCAATCAATTCCCACCATACGTGGTTATTTAACTTTTTTTTTTAAGTTTTAAAATAGGAGACCATGCTGTAATATTGCTCTGCACTTTGGAGAATGTTTCATATGAGTAACTATATACCTTGTTTTGTTTTAATAGCTGCATGTCTCATCATTTAAATGTACCAAAGCCTACTTCCCCATGATAAACCTTTAAGTTTCAGTTTTTTTATTACAGGCTTTGTAGTTACACATTCAGCTTTGGTTCCCTGTCAACAAGTGGACTCTAGTGTCTACCAGATATAACCCCTGAATCTTGTTACCTTATTATAGTACCTTACCTCCATAAGTTACTTCCTAGATAGGCCTAAATCCATGCTGCTGTATCATCAGATTTGTCAGATAAACTCATTATACAGTACATGTTAACATTTTTTACGAAAAGTAACTTTCCAAAAAAATTTTAAATGAGAAAATAACTTCATTTTACATTTTTTAAATGTCTTTAATGCCTGTGTTAATATAAAACAGCTGAATTTTCTAATCTGTTCTTGCATTCAATCTGTTATAATGTTGTTTGGATTTAAGTACATGAAGAAATCTGACTTCACACAAGTAAAAAGTTATAAAAGAAAAAGTTGTAAAAGGACTACTTTAATAATTTTAGATAATCGTAGATATTCTTTGATACTATAGCAAAAATATTCATGTAATACTTTCTTAAAGGTAAGTTACAATGTGAAACCAGTGAACTTTTTGTATTCTGTTACATTAAAATCCATTTGTCTTGCAATTTAAGTGGATTTTTTACCCATATATGATTTTTATCACTTCATGCATTGGTCATTGAAAAATACTGATTAATTGAATTATATTGCTCTTGTATTCCCTATATATATTCAGAACAGTTCACATTTGTTCATATTGCCACTTATTTCTTGAGAAAATTTTAAATATTGGAAAACAGAATCTCATGGTAGTAGACATAAGGTTTTCCAAAATCCCAGTGTTCACATCAAACTTGTGTATTATCATTGGAAACGTATTTTCAGGTGTGCCTTGAAGTAACACGCTTACTTGGATCTGTTTCGGTTCCTTAGTCAGAATAACTATGATTTGTTGTTCTTTCAAGTAAAAATGGTGTTCTGTTTTTTAAAAAGCACCTGATTCAGCTCACTGTTTACGTATTTGCACAAGTACATTTATTTGAGACAGCCACCCTACCTCAGTATGCAGTTTTGTGCACACTGCCGTTGTGCCTTGCAGAAAATTTTTGCTTGTGGGTCAGGATTTAACATAGTTTTTATTACTTCATCAAGAACATTGATTGATGTAGGCACGGTTTATTTCTACTAGTTTGATTTTACTAGTACATTTTGTGCCACTTGCCCCAATTTACACTAAGGTGACAGCAATTTCACCCACTTTTGCTTTTACACCATTAGTACAAGTGTCAGCATGATGAAATGGCACAGAACATCTTGGTAGTATTATTAGAGTGGTGTTGACTTCTTGCATCACTTTTAGAACTGCTGGTCTAGAGACAGTAATCAGGACAGGTATCCCAATAACTAGGAAAAATGTAAGTCCTACCAGAAATGTGTCGCACGTCCTAGCGCTTCAGGAACAGGACAACCTAATAGGGTAAGGAAATTAAAGCAGCCTCTCTAAGGTGAAAATGAAGTTTTGAGGGGTTCCCTGGTGGCCTAGTGGCTAGGACTCGGCTCTCTCACCGCCGTGGCCCAGGCTGGATTCCAAGTCAGGGAAACACACACACACACACACACACACACTTTTGAAGTTGGCTTTAAAAGTAGTAATAGTATATTAATAGGAAAAAAATTAACAAATCACACCTTTTGAAGTCAACACTGTTGAGTTATTTAAAGCAAGAGACTCCTATTAGATTGTGTCTCGTATGCACTACTTAGTAGTTTTAGTAAACAGTTCTTAGTATTTAATTTGCTTCATACTGTCCTGTGTATTTTTGGTAGTAAATTTGCTATGTCAGTTGTTTTATATAGGCAACTGTTAAAATATATCTTTAGTATATACTACATGGTGGAAAGTAGTAGCTAAAATTAAAAAATGGTGATGGGAAAAGTCCATAAAATAAAATTAAATCTTTATTTTTCTAGTCAGCAGTGCATGTTAAATCTTGTGACTGTCGATCCCTTGGATGAGTAGGTGTTGAAACTGATAGTATTTCTGTGTTTCAGGGAAATACCTCAGGCAAAAGAGAGTTGACTTCCAGCTTCCCTATGACATCCTCTGGCAGTGGAAACATAATCAGGTACAAGGAGCCTGCCTACCAGGTTTCATTCCTAAGTGGTGGAGGTAGGGGCGGATTGAAAGGCTTTTTCTCTGCCTCTTTGTTATGCTTTCATTTTAGCAGGTATAGAGAAGTGTCCCTGTGAAGGTTAGAGACTTTAAAAAAAAAAAAATTAATTTGCATCCACATTTATTGTGACCTATTTGCCTTGACTCATTCTTCAAAATAGCAGTAAGTTCCTACTACCCTAGGCAACCTTCTGTTGTTATTCTGGACTTTTATTTTGGCAGCAAAGATTCTGTCCTATATGAATCCTGTTTGATGCAGGTCTCTAGAGAATGTAAATGTACTGCCGGCGGCACTAAGAAATTTAAGGCTTTATTTTATTATTATTTTTTTTTTTTGTCTCCTTCCCATCAGTTTGGAGTTTATTTTTCACATACAAAAAGAATACTTGTACCAAAGGAAACGGAAAATATTTACCACTCTTGTACTTTTAAAAGGTCTTTAAATATATTGGGAACTAAAAATAGGAAGGTGCTGTTTTTCTCTTGCTTCCCTAATTAAAAAGTTTCCCCCAGTAATTTTGGTATTAAGCTATCTGAGAACCCCAACCTGAGAACAACCATTGGAACATAAAAATAATCATGCAGATGAGGTATAACCTCCTGAGTTTTGCCAAAATTTCACCAAAGCCTAATTTTGGAAAGCCAAAAGCAGTGGGCATTTCCTCCTGCATTCTCTTCTCTGGCGGCCTTTCTGGAATTCTGAGAGGATCAATGGCTTAGGTATTTGTTGCAGAGAGTTTGTAACAGTAGAGGAGAGACAGTGCTTTGACTGTACACACTGAAAAGTGTGGTGGGATTACTCTTATAGATTCATAAACTCTAACTTAGACCAAGGTGCTGTTTTATTTGTACTATCTTCCATGGTAAAGCACTGGCCAACTGATTGCCTCTCTTGGAATACATTCTTTTTTTTTTTTCCTAATGCATTCTTGATTGCAATGTGTGAGCTCCATTTCTCTGCCTGCCCTATCTTTTTTATTCATAGAACAAATTGCCTTAATTAAATGTGAAATGTGTTTTTCTACAATACCCACCCTGAAAAATCCAGGGTACTCATCTTTTTAATTTCATATACCTAACTCAGACCATCTCAACAAACCCTAGGGAAGTTTTCTCTTTTTTTTCAGAGAGGAAAATAGAATCTTAATTTATTCAAATGAATAGCTTTGATCTGCACTGTGGTTTTTGATTTAAGTCTATCAAGCAACATGCTGAAGAAACATGTAATTCAAAATGCAGTCTCTCTAAACTATTGTATATTTATATATCTTCTGTTGAATCTAGTTCTTACCCTGATCTAGTAAGTCATCTTTTATTTCTGGGTAAAAGAGTGATCACACCAAGAGTTTCTTTCCCTCAAATGTATCCAGCCTAGAAAACATTGTAAATATTTCCATATGGACAGAGCACAAGGATAATTTTCTGTATTTTTAGTGATTAATGCTGCTGTCTGGCATTTGAAGTTAAATGCTACATCAAGATTTTTCTTTTTTTCTCTTTTAGCTGTACAAAAAGCCAGATGTCCCACTATATAAAAAAATCCGTTCAAGTGAGTAACTTGGGGGCTGTTTTCTGCCTTTATACCATCAGTTTTCTTCTTCGCCCGGCACTTACAAAATCATCCTTTATTTTTACAAATTATTCTTTGCTGTCTTCTCTCAAGATGTCTACGTTGATGTCAAACCCCTTTCTGGTTATGAGGCTACCACCTGTAACTGTAAGAAGCCAGATGATGACACCGGGAAGGGCTGTGTGGAGGACTGCCTCAATCGGTACTGTGCTGACCTGCCTCCTCTGAGAGTGCAGGCTTTGCAATGTGGGAGACACTTCATTTGGAGGGACATGTATGATAGGCTCTTTGACTTCCTCAGGAAGTTGCACAGAGATGGATAAAACATAATCGTTGGGCTGTTTTATTAATAGTTTGCTCAGGCCGCTCTAACACAGTACCATAGACTAAGTGACTTAAACAGCAGAAATTTATTTCTCACAGTTCAGGAAGCTATAAAGTCAAGGTCAAGATGCTAGCAGACTCATTGTCTGGTGTGAACCCACCTCCTGGCTTATAGACAGCTACCTTCTCGCTGTGTGCTTACATGGCCTTTCCTCAATGCATGCTGGTGGAAAGAGAGTGTGAGAGTAATCTCTCTTCCTCCTCTTACAAGGGCACTAATACCATCATGGATTTCCCACCCTCAGGACCTAAAGGCTCTGCTTCCAAATGCCATCACATTGGGGGCTAAGTCTTCAGCTCTGAATTTTGGAGAGACAGACATTCAGATCATACATGGAATGAATAGAATGGCAGAAAAAGAATGAGACTTAGAGACTGATACATCCTTTTACTATTTATGATACCTGAGGGAAGTTATTTAACCCCTCTAATAAAAACAATACATTTTTTAATGGGGGGGTTTTGTGAGGATTATATGAAACAATGTTCATAAAGTATTAAGCACAGTTCTAGCAACATTTCCTAGATCTCAATACATGGTAGCCATAGGAGAGAGTGAAATAGGGTGATGGCAGTGAGAGTGAAATGGGTCAGCAAACCATTAGCATATAGCAGATACACATGATTGGTAATGCTGTTGTCAGAGATGAAAGTGTGGGATCTAGCTAATTTGGAGAGAAAAATTATGATTTTCATTTAGAGCTGTTGATACTAGATTTCAAAATGGAAGTGTCTGATAGAGACAGAGGAGTAGAGATGGTTTGTTGGTTTTAGTAACATAAGCAAATGTACACCAAAAAAGAACCAATGAAATGCACCCCAATACTTCTGGTTCTGCAAGGTTTTTTTGGCCAAAGAAAACTTCTTCTCTGGTCTCTAGTCAACTGTCCTCATGGCTGAGGGAGTCAGTGTTTCATTACCTCCTACTTGCCACTGGGGAAATTCTACCTTATCTGCCTTGCTGTAAAGTTATGTCTTGTCGTTATACATACATACTTGCACAGTTTTACATAGTAGTAATAGCTGGTGGTATAGATAGTCTGTGTTTTGTGCACTGATGTTTTTCACTCACAAGTATTTTACATACACACTTTTGTGTATCAGTATGATCCACAAGTTCATTAATTTTAGGAGCTATATTTTCTTCCATATGGTTGATATGCCATAGTTTGCCATTTTCCTGTTATTGGTCATTCAAGTTACTTCTAATGTTTTTGCTGTTAAAATGGCACTACTATGAAACTCTTTGTATAGTTTCCTTTTTTAACCTTTAGAGTGCATTCTCAGAAGAATTACCTGTACAAACTATATGAGCATTTATATAATTCTTATTATCTATACTATCCAATCACTCTCTTAAAATATTATTTTTGGTATCACCACTTTATATAGAAATATATTTATTTCCCCATACTTCCACCTCCTTTAGGTATTCACATCTAACTTGATTTTTGGTGCTTTGATATTTCATTGGTTTAATTTTGGGTAGTAGTATATGTCTTCAAAGTTGTTTTAAGTGTACATTTCCCTAGATGCTAACATTACTTTGTTTTTATATAAAACTTTATTTTCTGTGAAATTATCATAATAATACAGCTACTGCCTCATTACTTAGTTCCTCTTTCTCAAAATAGTCCAGCGAGGTATGTGATAGTTTCACATGTTAAATGGCCATGAGCTACTTTAACACAAGAATGCAGGAAAATCATCAATTTATTAATTCCTCTGTGGCTTGCAGTTCATTTATTCCTAGCATAGGGCTAAATGTGATAGTTTTTACCCAGGATGCTTAATGATGTACAGGAAGCATTCAGTGTTTGCAACTTGACTTGTAAGTTTTAAGTATTATCAGGGTTTTTTGTTTGTTTGTTTGTTTGTTTGTTTGTTTTGGTTGGTTTCCTGAGCAGGGATTGAACCCAGGCCGCAGTGGTAAGAACACCGAAGCCTAGCCACCATACCACCAGGGAACCCCACTGTATTATCAGTTTTTGAAGTTAACATATTATTACCTTGCTAACCAATCTAACCTTGTTAAAGTAATTTCATGTATTCATTTTAAAAATTCCTATAAAATATAAAATGGGTTCATGCAGGCATGTATAATGTTAATTGGCATACTATTATTCCTTTTCTTTCTAGAATGATCTTTGCTGAGTGTTCCCCCAACACTTGCCCCTGTGGCGAGCAGTGCTGTAACCAGAGGATACAGAGGCATGAGTGGGTGCAATGTCTAGAACGATTTCGAGCCGAGGAAAAAGGTTGGGGAATCAGAACCAAAGAACCTCTGAAAGCGGGGCAGTTCATCATTGAATACCTAGGAGAGGTTGTCAGCGAACAGGAATTCAGGTACTGTGGTCAGTGACGATACTCAGTAAGATGACAGAGGCAGTGGGTTAAAGTGGAAAGTGGAGTATTTGAAGTTTCCTTTCACCTTAATCATGAAGTAGCTTTCAATCCCCTCTCTCTTCAGGAACAGGACAATTGAGCAGTATCATAATCATAGTGACCACTACTGTCTGAACCTGGATAGTGGGATGGTGATTGACAGTTACCGCATGGGAAATGAGGCTCGCTTCATCAACCACAGCTGCGACCCAAACTGTGAAATGCAGAAATGGTAAGGAAGCAGCGCAAGATGCAGCCAAGCACCCAACAGAGCAGAAGGCTTTGGCCTCCACAAAGCCACTCAGGCAGTTAGTTCCCTGTTATACCACTCTTCCTGGCCCACACTGGCATTTCTTCACTTCGCCCTAACTGCTCACTCCCGGACAGTTATGTGTGTATATATCTCAAACCATGATACCTGGTATTGATTGACGTTTACTGTGTCCCAGTTGCAGTGTTCCATGGCTCTTCTCACATCACTTCTTTCAGCAGATTTGTTACATACCCACTAGGTTTGTCACAATGAAAAATAAGAAACAAGTAGAATAGATTACAGTGCAGTTGAGAAGGAAAAAATACATCTAAAAAACAATTCAATAAAGAGACTAGGATAGGAGATAATTCTGGGAAGATGATGGAGTCGGGAGCACCAGAAATCTGTCTCTCCTTAGACAATTGCATGGGTAGAATCTGTCTGATATAACGAATTTGGAACTCTGGAGTCTGTTGAAAGCTTGCAACTTCCAGGGGAAGGCTTAGATGGTAAATTGCAGTTTGCTTCAGTCAATTTGAGCTCTTAAAACAGTAGCAGCTACTCATCCTCCACCCCCAGCCACATGGCAGGCAGCTGTACAAGCGTGTCCTCATCAGTAATTACAGGTAAATGTGTTAAACTCTCCAACCAAAAGGCAGAGAAGGGAATTCAACTTTCATCTATGATAATTCTCAACAAATCAAGTAGAAGGGAATGTACCTCAACAGAGTAAAGACTATGTACAAGCCCACAGCTAATGTTACACTCAGTGGTAAAAGATTGAAAGCTATTCCTGTTAGATCAGGAACAGGATGAAGGTGCCCACTTTTGTCACATTTATTCCAACATAGTACTGGAAATCCTAGCCAGAGCAGTTAGGCAAGAAAAAGAAATAAAAGACATAGAAATTGGAAAGGAAGAAGTAAAACCATCTCTGTTTGCAGATGTCATGATCCTATATTGAGAGAAAATTCCAAGACTCTACCGAAAAACTGTTACAACTAATAAATTCACTAAAGTTGCAGGGTGCAAAATTAAAATACAAAGATCAGTTGCATTTCTTTTTTTTTTCCTTTTTTTTTTTTTTTTTTCTTTTGGTATGTGGGTAGCTCCCTGGCCGGGAATCGAACCCAGGCAGCAGTGTTGACAGCGCCAGTGCCGAAGCCTTAAGCCACTACACCATCAGGGAACTCCCAGTTGCATTTCTATACATTTAATAATGAACTATCAGAAAGAGAAATTAAGAAAACCATCCCATTTCCAATAGCACCAAAGAAAATAAAATACCTAGGAATAAATTTAACCAAAGTGGTAAAAGACCTGTACAATAAAAACTATGAGACATTGATGAAAGAATTTAAGGGAGCCACAATAAATTAAAACATAATTCTGTGCTCATAGATTGAAAGATTTAATATTATTAAAATATCCATATTACCCAAAGCAATCTACAAATTCAGTGCAATGAAAATCAAAATTTCAATGCCTTTTTTCTCAGAAATAGAACAAACAATCCTGAAATTGTTTGGAACCACAAAAGCCAAAGAAATCTTTCTTTCTTTTTTTTTTTTATTTTAAATGTGGGTAGTTCCCTGACTAGGAATCGAACCCAGGCCACAGCGTTGACAGGCCGAAGCCCAACCACTACACCACCAGGGAACTCCCAAAGCAATCTTGAGAAAGAAGAACAAAGCTAGATGTTTCATGCGTTCTGATTTGAAACTATTATTACAAAGTTATAGTAACCAAAACAGTATAGTATTGGCACAACAGTAAAGATAAATGGCAGATTAGAAAGGAAGAAGCAAAATTATCTGTTTGCATATGATATGATCTTATATGTAGAAAATACTAGAGTACACAAAGTAGCTGTTATATCTCATAAAGCCAGCAAAGTAGCAGAATACAGTCAACACAGAGAAGTCACTTGTATTTCTATGTACAAACAGTGAACAATCTGAGCAGGAAATTACAAAAACTTCATTTACAGTAGCACCAAAAAGAATAAAATTGGAATTAACCAATGAGGTAAAAGAATTGTACAGGAAAAACTACAAAACATTGCTAAAAGAAAGATATAAATGAATGTGAACACCCTTTGTTCATGGATTGGAAGATAATACTGTTCAAATGTCAGTATTACCCAAGTAATCTACAGATTCAATACAACCAACCCGTGTCAAAATCTCAATGGTATCTTTTTTCATAGAAATAGAAAAACCTATTCTGAAATTTATATGGAATCTCAAGGGACCCTAAATAGCCAAAACAATCCTAAAAAGAACAAAATGGGAGGATTCAAACTTCCTGGTTCCAAAATATACTACAGCTACAGTAACCAAAGCAATGTTGTATAGGCATACAGACAGACATACAGACCCATGGAATAGAATAGAGAGCCTTGAAATAAACCCTCACATATTCAGTCAAATTATTTTGACAAGTATTCCAAGACCATTGAGTAGAGAAAGAAATGTCTTTTGCTTTTCTTTCTTTCTTTTCTTTTCTTTTCTTTTTTTTTTTTTTGGAGGGGGGGATAAATTTTTAATGATACAGGAAATGGTAGTTGTCTAATTTTTTTTTTATTGTAAGACTTGGGCGACATTGATTAATAAGAATTACATAGGTTCCAGGTACGCAATTCTACAGTTCATCGTCTGTGTGTTACATTATATGTTCACCACCCACTGTCAGTTAAGAATGTGTTTTCAACAAATAGTGCTAGGAAAACTGGACAGTCACATGCAAAAGAATGAAATTGGATCCTTACTTAATACCAGATACAAATGCTAATTCAAATAGATCAAGGACCTAAACATAAGAACTAAAACAGTAAAACTCATAGAAAAAACATAGGATAAAAGCTTTATGACTTTGTACTGGGCATTGATTTCTTGGATATGACACCAAAGGCACAGGTAACCAAAGAAAAAAAAATGGACAAATTGGACTCCATAAAAATTTTTATATTTTGTACATCAAAAGACACTATCCACAGAGTAAAAAGGCAACCCATAGAATGGGAGAAATATTTGCAAATCATATATCCGAAAATTATTAATATCCAACATTCAACATCAAAAAAGCAAACACATAGATTTAAAAATGGGCAAAGTATTTGAATAGACATTTCTCTAAAGAAGATATTACAGGGAGTTCCCTGGTGGTGTAGTGGCTTAAGGCTTCGGCACTGGCTCTGTCAGCGCTGCGGCCTGTGTTCCATTCCCCGTCAGGGAGCTACCCACATACCAAAAAGCGTAAAAAAAAAAAAAAAAAAAAGAAGATATTACAAATGACCAATAAGCACATAAAAAGATGCCCAACATCACTACACATGAAGGAAATGCACATCGAAAATACAGTGAGATACTACCTCACTCCCATTGGAATGACTACCATCAAAATGACAAATGTTGACA
This sequence comes from Lyroderma lyra, assembly GCA_004026885.1. Taxonomy (NCBI): domain Eukaryota; kingdom Metazoa; phylum Chordata; class Mammalia; order Chiroptera; family Megadermatidae; genus Lyroderma; species Lyroderma lyra. The sequence goes on from PVJL010004052.1 coordinate 125,028, forward strand.
AGGATATGAAGAAATTGGAACCCTTTGTGCATTGTTGGTGGGAATGTAAATAGTGTAGCCATTGTGGAAAACAGTATGGAGGTTCCTCAAAAAAATAATAAAATTACTGTACGACCCAGCAATTCCATTTCTGGGTGCATACCCAGAAGAACCAAAAGCAGGGTCTCGAAGAGAGATCTGCACTTCCATGTTCACAACAGTGTTACTCATAACAACTAAAATGTGAAGCAACTGTGTCCATCAATGATACACTTACACACATCGGATAAGGTGTTGCTATCCAGAATATACAGAGAACCCCTAATCCTCAATGTCAGAAAATAATTATTCAGCCTTTAAAAAGAAGGAAATTTTGCAGTATGCTACAACTTGGGCTGGGCCTTAAGGACTTGATACTGGGTGAAATAAGGCAGTCACAAGAGGACAAACTGCATGATTTCATTTATGTGAGAGACTGAGAGTAAGCAAGACCATAGACACAGACAGCAGATGGTGGCTGCCAGGGGAGCGGGAGCTAGGGAGTTGTTGTTTAGTAGGTGTAGAGTTCCAGTTTTACAAGAAGCAAAGGGTTATGGGGATAGAAGATGGTAATGGCTGCACAACAACATGTATGCACTTAATGCCACTGTACATGCCACTGAACTGTACATTTTAAAATGGTAAACTTTATGTTGTGTGCATTTTAACACAGAAGATTATAGGACAGTATGCACAACTTTCTAATTTTTTGTAATTTTTTTTAAAATGTAGGTATTATTCACATACTGAGACACAGATCTTTGGTGTAAATTGCCGTCTATTTTTACAAATGTATATGCCCATCCCTTATTAAAATACAGAATATTTTCAGGGGGTTCCCTGGTGGTGTAGTGGCTAGGCTCTGGTGCACTCAACACTGCATGCAGCCTGGGTTCAATTCCTAGCCAGGGAACTACCCCTCCCCCCCCAAAAAAAAAAAAAAATTTGTTTTTCAAAATACAGAATATTTTCATCATTTCAGGGAGTTCCTTTCTGCCCCTTCACAATCTCCTCATGTTGAAGGCACACTATGCTGTGATTTCTGTCACCACAGATGAGTGTTGTCTGTGGTAGAACGTCATGTATATGTGCTCTTTTGTATCTGACTTCTTTGACCTAGCATACTGTTTTTGCAATATATCCATATTGTTGGGGACATCAGTAATTTTTTGTTTTGTTTTGTTTTGTTTTGTTGGGGGTGTAGTTCCGGCTGGGAAATTGATTTGTTTTTTATTGTGGATTAAATTGTTATATGAATTCATATGCTGTAGACAAATTTATTAGCAAGATGGGTGGAAAGGTCAATGTATAAAAATTAATACATTTAATGTAGTTCAGTATATTACCATCAACCAAGTAGAAAATGAAATTTAAAAGACAGTATTATTTATAATAGCTTCATAAAACCTTAGTCACCTAAAATTTTTTTTTTTTTTTTTGTATGTGGGTAGTTCCCTGGTTGGGAATCAAACCCAGGCCACAGCGTTGGCAGTGCCAGCGCTGAAGCCTTAAGCCACTACACCACCAGGGAACTCCCTAGTCACCTAAATTTATTTATTTATTTATTTATTTATTTTTTGCTTTTTGGTATGTGGGCAGCTCCCGGCTGGGAATCGAACCCAGGCCGCAGCACCAACAGCGCCAGCACCAGCGCCGAACGAAGCCTTAAGCCACTACACCATCAGGGAACTCCCCTAGTCACCTAAATTTAATGAAAGTTTAGAGGATCTCTGCACTGAAAACACCAAACATTGCAGGGAAAGACAGCCTAAATTAATGGAGAAATAAAGCCATGTTTATGGGTTAGAAATCTCAATGTTTTTGAGATGTCAGATCTTACCAAGTTAAACTATAAAATTTTTTGGGCGGCGGGGGGTGGGGAGGGGGGCGGCAGGTTCTCTGGCTGGGAATTGAACCCAGGCTGTGGTGTTGAGAGCGCTGAAGCCTAGCCACTACTACACCACCAGGGCAGAACTATAGTTCACCCCCAAGTTGAACTATAAATTTAAATCCACTCAAAATTCATTTTTTATGGAGATTGTCGAGCTGACTCTAACTAAATTTCGAGACTTATTATAAAGGTATACTAATTAAAATAATAGTTATATTTCCTTGGGATGTGTTAATAGAATAAAGAAATGGAATCTAATAGACGGTCCCAGGAAAGACTCATAAATGTACTGACACCTGATTTAGGACAAAGATTCTACAGTAAATCAGTGAGGAAAAGATGGATTTTTTTTTGTATGTGGGTAGTTCCCTGACTGGGAATCGAACCCAGGCCGCAGCGTTGACAGCGCCAAAGCCTAAGCCACTACACCACCAGGGAACTCCCCAAAGATGGATTTTTAATAAATGGTGCTGAGTCAGTTGGCTTCTATCTCAGTCAACACACAACAGTTAATTGAAGATGGATCATAGACCTAAATATCACAGTTGGAACAATCAAGGTTCTTGAAAAAAACATGGGAGAATATTTTCATAGACTTGAGATAGGTAATGATATCTTAAACAGAGCATACATAGTACTGACTGTAAAAGGAATGAATTGGGAAGGTTAACATTTTCTGTTCATTAAAAGATAACGTTAGGAGAGTGTAAAAGCAAGCCACACACAGGGGAGAAGTTGTTTATGATGTGTTTATCTGACAAAGGGATTAATTAAAATCCATAATCTACAAATCAGTAAGAAAAAGAATTCAGGGGGGTTCCCTCATGGTCTAGTGGCTAGGTTTCGGCTCTGTCACTGCCGTGGCCTGGGTTCAATTCCCAGCCAGGGAACCACCACCCACCTCCCCCCCCCCATAAAAAAAAAAAAGAATTAAATCTTTTAAATAAATAAAAGCATACCCACATCAAAAGAGAATATGAAGTGGTCAATAAATACAGAAAAAGGTGCTTGTTAATATTAATTAAAAACCATGTTGAAAACTACTCAGACCCTCCACAGTGATTACAGACAAAGAATGATAATTCAAAGTGTAGATGAGGGTGTGGCACAACATGAATGTTCTAAAGTGCTGATGGAAGTCTAAATTGGTGTAATCACTTTCATAAAATGCTTATCAATATCTACCACAGCTAAACATATCCAATAACCCAGCAACCAGTAGAAATGAGTACTTACAAAAAAATTAAAAATTTAAAAAATTTAAAAAAAAGAGAAATGAGTACTTATGTTCAAAAGACACGTCGAATGTCCCCAGGAAAAATTTTAAATAATAGCTAAAAGCCACAAGCAACCAAATGTTTATCAACAGTGGAATAAGTATATAAATTGTGCTATTAATATATTCATATAATGGAATACTACACAGCAATGTAAAGTTACATTGCAGCTATGTGTAATGTTAAGCTAAGAATATAATTGTACATACTATAGTATATTCTGTATGGTTACATTTATTTGAAGTTCAAAACCGGCAAAACTAATCTATGATAGAGATCAGAATAGTGGCAATCCTTTATGGGGAGGGTACTTATTGGCAGAGAGGAGCTCTCTGGGAGGTTACAGAGATGTGTATAGATACCTAAAATTCAAGCAAGCTATACATTTAAGATTTGTGCATTCTACTCCATGTAAGTAATACCCTTCAAAAAAACTTAAGTATTAATACAATATAGTATACACATATAATCAAATTTTAAATGTTATGATATAGACCAAGGGTCAGCAAACTTTGAGGTGTGGCTCCATGCCAATAACAGTTACAAGATGGGGGGAGTTTGTCGGTCATATTTTGTCATCCTCTGGTATAGACTAAAAATGCTTTGTAGAAAAAAGAATACCAAAAAGTGAAGATTAGATATGACATATGGTAGGGTAGTGTCCAAGCTAAACTTTGATGTGTTCCATGTTGGCAGAGAGCCAGAAAGGGAGAGCCGAGAAGCTGTGGGCCCAGACAGCCTGCATTTGAACCCTGGATTTGAATGCACTCGGTGTGTGACCGTGAACAAAATCTCTTAGCCACAAATGGCTCATGTATAAAATAGGAATCGTAATACCTGTCTCATAGGGCTCTTCTGAGGATTAATGAGATAAACTGTTACTAGCCTGGCATAGTGGTTAAGCTTCTGAGCCAGACTGCCTTGATTTGAAACTCGATTCCCCCAGCTATTAGCTCTGTTGGTTGTGGGCAAGGTGCTTACCTTCTCTGTCCTCAGCATTCAGTTAGAAAGTGGAGGTTATAGCACTACCTAAATTCAGTTGTTGGGTGGATTAAATAAGTTAGTACAACACAATGCTGTAACTAATATAACAAGCACTTAGTAAACATTAGCTATAATTATTATATAAAGCCTCTAGGAAGTTACATAATAACTTTATGTAAAATGGAACATACAGGTGAGAAAGTGAAGATCAGTAGGAACTGGAAGCTTTTTTTAGGTAAATGAAAGGGAATAATTGTACTTACTAAGAAGTACACTACCATGTTTTAAAGTGACTGAATACCAAGCAGGAAACGTTCAGACCTGTTCTCCTTGACAATGTACAGCATGTTTTTCAGCAAACTGGTTTAGGATTGTCAGTCCGATGGTGTTCTGTGTGCTGAATAGAAAAGAAGACAGAGTAAAGGTGGAGAGTGTGGTTTTCAGGCATGGTATTAAGGACCTACCTTGAACTCTTCCTTTCTCTGTAGGTCTGTGAATGGAGTGTACCGGATTGGACTGTACGCTCTGAAAGACATGCCCGCTGGTACTGAACTCACTTATGATTACAACTTTCATTCCTTTAATGTTGAAAAACAGGTAAGAAAGTAAATCCACGAGGGATGTTGAACTTTGTCACAATGATCCATAGAACATAGGCCTTCATTAAACATGACTGATGTGTAGCCATTGAGTCCTTTGGAGAAGACAATTTTTCACTCTTAACGCCACTTCTCTGGAAGACAGTCGTCTCTGTTACTCTTTCAGACTCCGTAGGGGGAGTTTGCCCAGTTATTTTTGGTCTAGTCAGTTCTTAACTATTCTAGTGAAGTTTTACCAATGTGTAATCTTTCCTTTCTACGGGGGCTGTCCAGAAATAACCCCAGCCACAAACGTCTCTGTTTTCCCTATTACAGGGCTGGGTACTTTTCAGGACAGCCCTCTTTTTACAGTGGAAACACATTTGTGTTCATTTTATTCTCAGTCAGTTTCTTTCCTCTGTATGAAAATGTCTTGATTTAAACTCCGGGGGTCCAGATGCTCAGACGTCATGTTGGGACTGGTGAGCGAGCCTGCAGGCTGAGCGCATCGCTCTCCCCCCTTCACAGCAGCTGTGTAAGTGCGGCTTCGAGAAGTGCAGGGGCATCATCGGCGGCCGGAGTCAGCGCGTGAACGGACTCAGCAGCAAAGGCAGCCTGGCCGTGACCTCACATAAGAAGTCCGGGCGGTCCAAGGAGAAACGGAAGTCGAAGCACAAGCTGAAGAAGAGGGTAAGCGATGGCCTCACGGTGTTTCCCACACAGCTGCTTAAAGCAGTTACTGAAATGCAGGCAACGCCAAGGGCGGCATCCTTAGAGTGTTTTCATATTCTTTGAGGTGATTTCTGATTGTCTTTCTTTTCTTAAAATCTGATCCATCTGTTTCAGAGAGGCCACCTCACTGAGGAACCCAGTGAAAACATCAACACTCCTACAAGATTGACTCCCCAGTTACAAATGAAGCCCATGTCCAACCGAGAGAGGTAAAAACAAGGTGTTTTTTTTTTTACCTGAGCTCTTTAAAATGTGCTATTTACTTGTTAACTAAACATCTGTAAAGTTGAACCATTTCTTTTGTGCAGGAACTTGGGTGGGGGAAAATTATATCTTTATTTTCCCTAATTTCTAACTAAAATTTAACATTTTCTTCAAATGTGACCGGTAGGGAGAAAGTGCGCACGCGCGTTTGTGTGTGTGTGTGTGTGTGTGTGTGTGTGTGTGTAGTATTTGCAGTTTTTATGATTTGTCACCAGTATTCACACTTTATGTTAGGTTACAGGTTTTGTAAGTATTTCAAAATAGCACATTTATTTCTACCTCAAAATTACTATGGTTGTTAAACCCACAAGTAGATCTTGTCATGTTTTAAAAATTAATGTTTAGGGGGTTCCCTGGTGGTGTAGTGGCTTAAGGCTTCGTCGTTGGCGCTGTCGGTGCTGCGGCCTAGGTTCGATTCCCGGCCAGGGAACTATCCACATACCAAAAAAAAAAACAAAAAAAACTCCTTATGCCCAGGCCAAACCCACAGCCCTTAAACTAGAATTTTCAGAGGTGGACCGTAGTCAGTGGTAGTTTATAAAGCTCCCTAGGTGATTTCAGTGTGCAGCCAAAATCAGAAACTATAAAATTAGTCTAATCTTCATTTACTGGTCCATAGTTTGAGATTTATTCAAGATCACGTCTGTTTATGTGTGTGCTAAGGTGAAAAATTATGGAATTCTCACATTTGTGTGGACTTGGTCAGTTTACATGTAACTCACTGATGTTTAGAGATGTGGGGGCACCACACCTAACGTACTTAGCCCGGTATATACCCACCTCACATGTCTTTGCTTTTATCTGCCAGTTCCTTCTCTTCATCACAGCTGAACCTAAGCCTATCTTCATCTTGGCAACTTCCTCTAGAATTTGTACAAATACTCCGTAACATTCACCTTCAAGTCAGGCTGCTTCAGTTGCCAAAATTTTTGTAGCTTTTAAGTTGTATTTGCTAGATATTTGTAAATAATATAGGGAAATGTTCTATGTTATGTGAAAAAAAAAAAATCAAGATACAAAATTGAATGTTTTCCCAGATATAATTCTCTTTGGAAAAGCTGAATTCACTAAGTATTCATTTATAGCATCTTAGCAGTACTTTACAAAGAATGGACATGTAGGAAATGCTTCGTGACTTCATGAATGAAGGAACACCTTTCCTCTTTCCTTGCAGGAACTTTGTATTAAAGCATCATGTGTTCTTGGTCCGAAACTGGGAGAAGATTCGGCAGAAGCATGAGGAAGTAAAGCACACCACTGATAACATTCACTCAGCGTCATTATACACCCGTTGGAACGGCATCTGCCGAGATGATGGCAACATCAAGTCTGGTAAAGCCTGGGAAATGTGCCTTGTAATTCCGTAACATTATCTCAAGAGTCACTGTTTTAGTTATATTCAAACATTTAGTTATATTCAAAGATTCCTTTACTCTGGACCAAAAAAGTTAAGATACAACCACACGAGAAGCATCAGTCAGCAATAACCAGGCCCTTCCCTCTCTCCTGCTGCCTTGTTTCTACTCCAGGGAACAGAAAGATAGCCCCTCCCACCCACCTCCCAGACATCACCTAGAGCAGCGCCATCCAACCTTTTGGTTTCCCTGGGCCCCAGTGGAAGAAGAATTGTCTTGGGCCACACGTAAAATATTAATACACTCAATACTAATGATAGCTGATGAGCTTAAAAAAAAAAAAGCAATCTATGCATAATTTTTATAGGGTTTTAAGGAAGTATGTGAATTTTAGTGGACCACATTCGAAGCCATCCTGGGCTGCATGTGGCCCACAGGCCACAGGTTGGATGGACAAGCTTGACCTGCAACCTGAACGTCACTGGACATGCACTAGGTAGTAGGTCCCCTCTTGTCTTTCCTACCTGGAAAGCAACTCGCAGATAGGGTCAGTGGTGATGCCAAATGCAGCGGGGTGACGCCAGTGTTCATTTGGAGAAGTGTTCCCCACATTTGGATCAGCGTTACGCACACAGATCTTCAGATTTCCTCTGACTAACTTTCATGAGGGAATAATGTCAGGGCGTTCCTGACTTCAGTTCTGTCACCCTAAACAGACTGAAAGCAGAGCCCCGGGCCTGTCCGAGCACCCTTTCTAATTGAGGATGGGTGTGCAAAAGCTCGTGCTCCTCTCTCTTCTTTCCCTCCAAAAGGAGAAGCATTCTGCACTGGATGTGAGGGGGAATGCTGAGTGGGAGCTGATTAGATGCAGAGATTTGCCTAGAATCTTACATTCTCTCAGAGATTTGATTGGCATTAATTCTCTGAATTTACAGTTTGGTTAATTCCTATCTTCTAGCAATAGCGATAATTATTTCCTGAGTCTTTATTATAGATCAGGCACTAAGCTAAACACATTCAAAGGATTGTCTTACTAGCCTGCACTGTTACCTTTTGAGGGAAGTACTATCATTTTACAGTTAAGAGGCTAATGCACAGAGCACTTAAGTGACTTGGGCAGGTCACTTAATAGTCATTCAGTAGTGAAGCCAGAATCCAAATGCAGACACACTCATTTTGAAGTCCAGACTTGGAACCAGCACTCCGTGTGACATTTGGCCACTAGATAACGTCCTTCCAGCTTTTAGTATTTGTCTCTGGTAAACACCAGCATTTCCCAACTTCTCTAAGGAGAGCAAGAGCTCTGTGTCACTGATGTACTTAATTGCTCTGAGGAAAATAGAGCACATGGCAGGGATCCCGGGAGGAGAGCCAGTAGCGCCCCTGGTTTCCTGAAGCTAATTCTCACTCCCTCCTTGCAGACGTCTTCATGACCCAGTTCTCCGCCCTGCAGACGGCCCGGTCCGTTCGCACAAGACGCTTGGCCGCTGCGGAGGAGAACGTAGAAGTGGCTCGGGCAGCCCGCCTCGCCCAGGTCCTCAAAGAGATCTGTGATGGCATCGTCTCCTATAAAGGTGACCGCCCCCGTCAGAGTCATTCTGCTCAGCGTCTCTTGAAACTCATTATCGCGTACCCTCCCCTGAGACATCTGAGACCCACACGGTGACCCTGCAGGGCCAGGAGCTCAGGGCTCCTCAGATGGCCACTTTGGCAGAGGAGAGTTGTAGGACTGCTTACCTTCTTTGGGGTTGTTGTAGCCCCTCTAGCTTACCTGTCAACTTCGGTATTTGGTAGAACTGCACCAGCTTAGGCGCTGTTTTTAACAATCACATTTCTTAGCTGTGGGAGAGAAGCAAGTGTCCGTCTTGGATATAATTTTCCTGAATGAGGCAGTGAAATTCCAACTTAAGAAAAAATACGGGAGTTCCCTGATGGTGTAGTGGCTTAAGGCTTTGGCGCTGGCGCTGTCAGCGCTGTGGCCTGGGTTCGATCCCCAGTCAGGGAGCTACCCACATACCAAAAAGCATAAAAAAAAAAAAAAAAAATACGAACGTATTTTTTGACATGAGTGGTTCTTAATCGTTTTTGTTTGACAGATATTTTTGAGAATCTGATAAAAGCTGTGGACGCTTTCCTTAGAAAAGTGCATGCATATAATTTTGCATGTGTTTGGGAGGGTTCAGAAGCCCTAACCTCTCCATTAAGGAAAAGGACATAAGTTTTCAAGAAAATTACTTTAAAAGCATTTTCATGCAAATATCTCTAAGCTACTCCTTTCCTTTTTCTTTTTTTTTTTTTTTTTTTTGGGGGGGGGGGGGGTGGTTCCCTGACTGGGAGCTGAGCCCAGGCCTCAGCGTCCACAGCGCCGAAGCCTAGCACTACACCACCAGGGAGCTCCCACCTTTCCCTTTTCAAGATGCAATTTTTGAATGTGTGTTGGGGGTGAGGGTGGGGAAGGGGGGAATTTTTAATTTTGAGTAGATAGTTTGGTAATGACCAGGAAATTTGGAGATACTTAAAATGAGAGATTTAAAAAAAATAATTGTTGCTTTTTGGCGTCAACTTTGGCTGGGCTTCCTTTCCCTAAATTCTTAGGAATTTTTTTCTCTTTTCTTTCTCTGTCTGCTATTTATCTTGGCATTTTAGTGGCTTTTTGCAGTCTTGTTAACATAAGATAATAGAGGAGAAAGGAGGATCCAACCTGTCCTAAAATGTAAAGTTTTCTGGCACCCCTACCCTTTATATTCCCCAAAGATCACACTGCATTCTCAGCCAGCCCCGGTGTGGCCTGGTGTGAAACAGCAGGAGGGCTACAGGTATAGCTGCATGGGGGTGGAATAGCAGGCTTTCTCTCCAGTAAGGTGCTGGAAAGGAGATAAGGTGGCAAGTGAAGTAGCCTCACAGAATGAATGCTGCATTTGTAATACAAAGTAACAGTGCCAGAAAATACTTACAGTACTAAATTATTCATTATCTGGAATTTAATTGAAGCCAAACCAGCAGCAATACGAACGAGAACTAGAACATGTTGTTGGATGAAATGATCTTTGCTATATGTAATAAGCCGTATTGAGCTGGAATTTGCCCTAAGCAATCTAGCTGCCTACGTAAGTTCCCGTTCTCATTCTTCATAGAAAGTGTTTCTCATCACCCGGTGAGCATTGTGGTGCATTTCAAGCATATGTGCTGTATCTGTTATATTTCAGGGAATCCTGAAAGTGTCTTTTGATTTTTGCCACATTTCTGCAAAGTCCTTGCATTTTTCACAGGGCTCAAAAGAAAACTTGGGGTTTTTCCTAACTTTTAATTTTAGGGCTTTTCCTTTTCCAGTTAAGAGTTGATACTTGCATCCCTTGTCTTCTAGTCCTTCTACTAAACCTCGCATTCCTTTGCAGATTCTTCCCGACAAGCACTAGCAGCACCTCTTTTGAACCTCCCCCCAAAGAAAAAGTAAGTTCCCGGATGTGGGAGTCATCTGAATTTTAGAAACGTACCACATGTCCAGACTGACACTCCTGTCTTCGTGTTCCAGGAATGCAGATTACTACGAGAAGATCTCTGACCCTCTGGATCTTTCGACCATCGAGAAGCAGATCCTTGTTGGTTATTATAAGACTGTGGAGGCTTTTGATGCTGACATGCTCAAGGTGTTTCGAAATGCTGAGGTATTTCTCATCAACATGAAACTCGGGTTTAAGAAGTTTGTGCTAAAGAATGGTTCTAGGACTTTGCAGATTTTTACCCTGTTCTGTCAGCCTTCATATTTCCGATTAAGAAAGTCAGCAACTGTTTTTGAGTACCCTTGGGTTAGGGTTACATTGTATCAAATAGTGTAGAATCTAGTATAATAAAGACATGGATATGACTAAAATGGAAGGTTAAATCCTACTCCTAAAATAGCAGTTTTTGTAAAAACCTTAGTATTATTAAACCTTTATATTTACATGATACATTTTGCTACATTTAAATTATATTTGCAGTTTCCTTCCTCGTGACAATAAGCACGTGTGAAATACACAGAAGTGTGGATAGGTAAATAGTTACAAATACGTCTTAATGGAACTGAGGGTGTTATACAAATAGGTTGTATAGTAGGTGGCACTCATTAGAAGGGGTTTTGAGCTGGCTTAAAGGAGAAGACAGAATATAGTATGGTACATAGAAGAGAGAAGATTATTCAGTGATTTTTTTTAAATACCTGGGAGAGGTATTTGGAGGGTAAAAGGCTACTGGATGAAGGAAGAATTTGAGGTTGAAGACAAGCGATGAGAGAGAACAACGTACACATGGGAAAAGAAATTGGAGCACTCTTTATTATAATGTGCTTTCTCCGGAAACACGGCTTCCATGTGTGTTTAAAACTTGCAGCTCTGTTGTTAATAAGTGCAGGGCAGAGGTAAATGGAGAGCTTCTGCACCTCGTGGCTCATGGTACTCATCCAGATCCGTGGTGCCGTGTATCTGTCGAGTGCACAGGAAGGCCCGGGGAAGAAGCTGAGGGACAGCAATAGAGCCCCTGGGAAATACCATGCAGACTCTGTTCTTTGCTCCCACCGGTTCCGTTTAAGCTGTTTTCTACTGCCTGGCACTGTATGATGGTGCTGAAGATCTGTTAGCCACAGTAGGTGAAGAAAATGCCACTGCTGCTTCAGGTATGTTTTAAGCCACATTGAGAAGTGCAAACACGATTCTCTCTCCTGCTTCCTTTAGAAGTACTACGGGCGGAAGTCCCCTACTGGGAGGGACGTGTGCCGCCTGCGAAAGGCCTATTACAATGCCCGGCATGAGGCCTCAGCCCAGATTGATGAGATTGTGGGCGAGACAGCTAGTGAAGCTGACAGCAGTGAGACATCGGTCTCTGAGAAGGAGAGTGGGCATGAGAAGGACGATGATGTCATCCGCTGTATCTGCGGCCTCTACAAGGACGAAGGCCTCATGATCCAGTGTGACAAGTGCATGGTGAGGGTCAGGGGCAGCAGACACCTGGTCCTGACAAGCTTCGTGACCATGTTCGCAGCAGCCACCGGGACTGTGTGGGCGTGATGGGCTTTGTGACCTGGAACTTGGCCTTGGTTTCTGTGACCCCCTCACTGCTCACTGTAGTGCCTATCTCCCTTTTTATAGCCCTCTCTCTCAGTGTACCCTTCTCTCCTTTTTCTCCCTCATTCTTTCTGCCCACTTCCCACTGCACACGTCTCACGGGACCTGGAACAAGAAAGGCAATATTTGGGGTTGTGCTTTACCCTGAAGAGCACTAGAGGTTCACTCTCCATATGACACTAGTGTAGACAGAGTGCAGTACAGCGAGCTCCTGGCGCAGGAGTCAGGGCCTCCCTGGGTTTTGATGGATCTGAACGCGTGACCGTACATGGGAAGTGGGGCTCTGAGCAACACGCAGCGTTGTTGGGAGCACATAATCAGTAAGAGTATGTAAAAGCATTTTGTAACAGAAAGCCTTTTACAATAGCCATGTCATCAGTGTATATTATTTAGTAGGTCATCATTTGGTACTAGATGAGATCGGACAATTAATTTTGCAAACGCATCCTAGAAGAAGTGCAGCATACTTTGTTGACTGAATGTCACCATCGTCACCTTCAAAGTACTCCCCTTGGGAAGCTATACACTGACACTAGTGCCTAGTCCACCCTTCAAAGCAGTTTTGGAACTTTTTCTGGAATGGCCCTCAGAGCTGTCATTGTACCCAAAATCTGACAGTTAAGTTCACGAACTTGCCACTGTGCACTACGGTGGCAGCATTGTACAAACTACTCAGTAAGATTATGACACCTTGGTGAGGTAACTGTAATGACATTCAGCAGTGAGGTTCGCAGCACTTCAGGATGAGTTCGCAAAACTGTCCGCCCTTATATTCATTCATTCTCCCGTTCTCTCGCTCTCCCCCCGTCTTGTCTGCCCAGATCTGTATAATGCGAACCAGTCTGTGTGCCTGTGTTCAAACAAGTCCTGTGTCATCCATCTCAGTGTCTCACTCATCTCCTGGCACACTCCTGTTTCACTCTCCTGTCTCCTGTCACACATTTTCGTCCTCGGCCTGAGGTGCCCCCACGCTTTCTTCCTGCAGGTCTGGCAGCACTGTGACTGCATGGGCGTGCACTCAGACGTGGAGCATTACCTCTGTGAGCAGTGCGACCCGCGGCCTGTGGACAGAGTAAGCTGCCCTCTGATGATGCTCTGACCTCGCATGTGTGTTGTGTCAGTCCTGCTCTGGCCCCACAAGCTCCCTTTGATAGATCACTTGCCCTCTGGGCCTCAGTTCCTTACACTCTGCACTGAGGGTGATAATGCTGCCTTTCCTTGTCTCAGGAGTGTGGTCCAGAGGAAAATAAAATGTGTCGGAAGCTGTGAAAGAGTAGCACTATGTAAAACCTGGCTCTTATAAATGCTACCACCACTCTTTGTAAACAAAGTGACTTGTAAGGCTAGGACCTGAGCTTTAAGTGCACTGTGTCCAGCCTTGTTTAGGTGAGGAAAGCACAGACTCACAGTCAGCAAAGGTCATTTGTGGGTTTCTGTGTCGGCTCTGCCGTGTTTACACATGTGTCAGGCAGGTCACCTCTATGAGAGGAAGTACGTAGGCAGTAGTGCTGCTGTCACTTTGAGTAGACAGTTCTTAGTTGTGCTGGTGGCCTCCCCCCCCCCCCCCCCCGCCCCGTCATGGTGACAGAGTTCCCCTTCACATGTTTTCAGATGCCCTCTAGATGGCACAGGGCAGCCACACAGCTAGTGCTTCAGGGCATGTCGTGTGGGACAGCCCATTAACTTTGTCCTCTACTCCACTTTTCCAAGTTTAACAGCGCCAGTGCTTTCATCTTGGTTTAGTCTCTGTGGTACATGCAAATGACTGAACAGTAAGTCTTAATTGGTTAGGAATTCTAGGTTTTAGTTCTCTTCATCTTGACTAGAGATCAGCAGGCTGGAGGTAGCAGTCCCAGCCCTTACCCACTGGCTCTCTGCTCTTAACAGGAGGTGCCCATGACCCCTCGGCCGCACTATGCCCAGCCTGGCTGTGTCTACTTCATCTGTTTGCTCCGCGATGACCTACTGCTTCGTCAAGGTACGTTCCCAGGAGCTTGCCCTGCTTGTCAGAGCTTACCTTTCCGAATAGGAGGAGGTACCTGCTGTCTACGTAACGGTTACTGTCTCCATATGACCTTTAATAGCAGTACAATAAAGGGGGTTCTGTCCTGCAGTCCTTGGGTGTATACACATTTTCCCTCCACCAGGTAAACCTGATGTGGAGAGACCAGGGTGTCATAAAGCTAATTTTAAAACTGAGAAGGACATACAGGATTCCAGGAGGTAGAAGACGTCCCTCATGTCCTTCTCAGGTTCTAGAGATGCCTGTCGTCACCATCGGACTGCTGGTAGTAGCTCTGTCTTTCTCGTGGCAGACTTTAAGTCACTCGTATGTAGACCTTGGGTCAGACCCACGGATGCCTAACGGAGCGCACATGGGTGTCATTTGAACCCTCTCCTGTGTTCTGTGCCCTGCCAGGGGACTGCGTATACCTGATGCGGGACAGTCGACGCACCCCGGATGGGCACCCAGTCCGTCAGTCCTATCGACTGTTGTCTCACATCAACAGAGACAAACTGGACATCTTCCGCATAGAGAAACTTTGGAAGAATGAAAAGTATGTGTTGGGGTCTAGCTCTCTCTTGTGGCTCTGCCTGGCCTCCATGGTGCTGAGTGTTGACTAGGCTCTTGCTGATGAATCTACCAAACCTCTCCCGTCTCTTCTCTCGTTTTTCTAGAGAGGAGCGGTTTGCCTTTGGCCACCATTATTTCCGCCCCCACGAAACCCACCATTCTCCATCCCGTCGTTTCTACCACAATGAGCTGTTTCGGGTGCCGCTATACGAGATCATTCCCCTAGAGGCTGTGGTGGGGACCTGCTGCGTGTTGGACCTTTATACATATTGTAAAGGTGAGTGCCCTGCGCTGCTTCAGAAAGACCGCCTGTCCCCTAGTCATTTGAGGTACAATTGCCCACTCCACTCTTACTGTCTCTGTCTGATAAAAGATTGTCCAGGTCTAGCTGGGC